>JAMXBB010000003.1:123208108-123295745 GCA_024138015.1 Lumnitzera littorea | reverse complement strand
TTTCGTCAATTAATAGCCGCCTATACTGAACCTTTTTTTTTACTTTACCGGCACCTAAATACTTTAGTTTAGACAAAGAAGTTAAATAATGAACACGTGGGAACACGTTACAATGGCTTAGACGGGACCATTCTGCCATTCTTCCTTTGCCATCATTGGATGAGTTATCCTCGGTGTTTTCAAATCCATATCCACTTAATAACTTTCGGTTTGTTTCGATTATAAAATCAATTTAATTTAATTTTAATCTAATCCTAGTTAAATTGTATTTAAACTCAATTTTATTATTTTGATTTTTGATCCTTTCACATCCTGAATGAACTATCTAAATCAAGTTTGATAATATTGGTTTTCTCGTGAATTCTAAAATAAGGAAACCCTAATTTCAATTAAATTATTCACAATGAAAAGATGTTGATTTATATAGTTTCCGACTTTCTGTTTAAGATAACCAAAGAAGAGATCATGAGTGTAAGGTGAAGTTAACAACTGAAAAATTTGTCCTAAGTAGAATTCCACATCTAACACATACGTAAGAAGATAAAGAATCTTAAACTAAATCCAAATGAATGATCTCAAAAAATTAAGTTAGGACTTATTTTCATAAAATTAGAGAAAATGGAACTTTATAATTAGGGTTTAAATCATAAAATCATTAATTTTTACGTATTGTGATCTAAGATTTGTGCAACCGTAGAAACTAATATTGCGTTTGGGAAGAGAGAGAAGGTGATTAAGGGGAAAGGAGCAAGAAAAAAGAAAATAAAAATTCTTGGACACTACTTGTTTTTATCCTTAACTAATTTGGGGAGAAATGGGAAAGAAAGTGGAAAAATAATTATACCCTTCAATATATTCCTATCTACGTTTTCTTCTTCCTTTTCTATTTTAAAATTCATAGGAATATTGATAATTTTACGTTAAATTTTATTTTGTATTCAATAACGATAAAACTTCATTTTATTTTCTTTCCCTTTATATTCAAACATGTTGAAAGGAATGGAATATTTTTATAACTTTTTCGGTCCTATTCTTTCACTTCCTATTTATATAACTACAAATGAGCCATACTATTTATGAGCTACTAAAGTTCAACTCGGCTTAAACTGTGTTAATAAACAAATTTAAGCCGAGTTAAACTATAATATATTATATATATATATAATATTTGTAATATATATAAAGCTTGTAAGTTTGCTCACGAGCTTAAACAAGCCAACTTGTGAGCTTAAGTGAGCAGGTTTGCAAGTTTAAACTAAAGCTTGAACTTGATTATGTTAGATAAATGATTTTTATCATGTTCGAGCTTAATTTGTTTATTAACACAGTTTAAGCCGAGTTGAACTTTAGTAGCTCATAAATAGTATGGCTCATTTGTAGTTATATAAATAGGAAGTGAAAGAATAGGACCGAAAAAGTTATAAAAATATTCCATTCCTTTCAACATGTTTGAATATAAAGGGAAAGAAAATAAAATGAAGTTTTATCGTTATTGAATACAAAATAAAATTTAACGTAAAATTATCAATATTCCTATGAATTTTAAAATAGAAAAGGAAGAAGAAAACGTAGATAGGAATATATTGAAGGGTATAATTATTTTTCCACTTTCTTTCCCATTTCTCCCCAAATTAGTTAAGGATAAAAACAAGTAGTGTCCAAGAATTTTTATTTTCTTTTTTCTTGCTCCTTTCCCCTTAATCACCTTCTCTCTCTTCCCAAACGCAATATTAGTTTCTACGGTTGCACAAATCTTAGATCACAATACGTAAAAATTAATGATTTTATGATTTAAACCCTAATTATAAAGTTCCATTTTCTCTAATTTTATGAAAATAAGTCCTAACTTAATTTTTTGAGATCATTCATTTGGATTTAGTTTAAGATTCTTTATCTTCTTACGTATGTGTTAGATGTGGAATTCTACTTAGGACAAATTTTTCAGTTGTTAACTTCACCTTACACTCATGATCTCTTCTTTGGTTATCTTAAACAGAAAGTCGGAAACTATATAAATCAACATCTTTTCATTGTGAATAATTTAATTGAAATTAGGGTTTCCTTATTTTAGAATTCACGAGAAAACCAATATTATCAAACTTGATTTAGATAGTTCATTCAGGATGTGAAAGGATCAAAAATCAAAATAATAAAATTGAGTTTAAATACAATTTAACTAGGATTAGATTAAAATTAAATTAAATTGATTTTATAATCGAAACAAACCGAAAGTTATTAAGTGGATATGGATTTGAAAACACCGAGGATAACTCATCCAATGATGGCAAAGGAAGAATGGCAGAATGGTCCCGTCTAAGCCATTGTAACGTGTTCCCACGTGTTCATTATTTAACTTCTTTGTCTAAACTAAAGTATTTAGGTGCCGGTAAAGTAAAAAAAAAGGTTCAGTATAGGCGGCTATTAATTGACGAAAATAAAGGTTCGGTTTCCCTTCATTCAACCCCTCTTTTTTAAAACCAACAAGTTTTCCCAGATTCCGTTCGTAGGATGAAACGTTACTTGATTCGTCCATCTTCGATTTCCGCACTCCCACACCAGAAAACCTTCAAAGGTATTTATTAATACACCACGTAATTTAATAAATAATAGATAAATATTAATAAAATTTTAATATATATATAAATATAAATCTATTATTATATATTTAAATATTATTAATACTCACTCATAACTCATTTGTAAATAATCGATGTGATATCATTAATAAATTTTTTTGGAGAAATGCAAAAATGTTTTTAATGTTTTACGTTTTTATAAATTATTCTTTAACTTTTTATTTAGTCTATTTTAATCTTCAATAATTTCAAACTATATCAAATATGTTATTTCCTTAAATTCTGTTAAATTTTCTATTATTATGAATATTTATCAATATATAATCGGTCTATATAAGTATAAAAAAGTTTCCAATATTTATCTATATATATAAAACAATTCTTAAAATTTTTATTTAATCTATTTTAATTTTCAACGTATTTAAATATAACAAAAAAAAATTAACGAAGTGACTTATTTTTGTAAATTTATTAAAACTTTAAAGACTAAAATATATTAAATAAAAGATTAAGGATTGATTCATATATATAAATAAATTTTAAAGATTTTTTTTACTTTTCCTTAAATTTTTTATTCACTAATACGTATATAAAATATGATTTTTTTAACGATCTCATCAATATTTTTATAACATTGATTCCACCTTTTATTCCATCTTTGATTTAATATTTTTTAAATTTGAACCATTTAACTGATTATGATCTTAACTGTTTAAATTTAATAAATATTAAATTAATAATATAATAAAAGATAGGACCAATTTCTTAAAAAATATGGATATGACATAGAAATTCCGTAAGATAAATATATATCATACTTTTCTCAAGAAAAATATATTCCATGCGAATACACATTAATACCCACGTCCCTTTTTATGAAAGCATAATCCCTCCTCTCTCTCTCTCTCTCTCTCTCTCACTTTATACTTTCCCAATTCTTATTTTTCCTCCTTCCATTAAATGAATTCACTCTGTAGCCCTCTTCTTTCATGACCAACCTTTCCCAAGTCCTTAGAAATGAAAAAAACCGAACTTCCTCCATTTCCCATTTCTTGGGCTTCCAATCCTCACCTCACCCATCTCCTCCTCCTCTACCTCTAATTTCCCCCATCCATTACTCTTGCCAATCAACATCCTTGTACTACACTAGTCACTCGTCCTACGATTCAAACCTTAAAAAAAAAAAAAGAAAAAAGAAGAAGAAGAAAAAATCAATCTCCCATTCCATTTCTTATAACAATTCTCTATAGGGTTGGTGTTGTTTCAATTTTCCTTATGGGTGGTGGTTTCTCTCTTTTGAAGGAGGAAACTAAGGAATGTGGTCCGGTGACCACTACGGGTCTTGGAGACATACCAGGAAGCTGTGTTTCGTTAATTCTGGGCTATCTGGACCCTCCCGCGATATGTAGATTGGCACGAGTCAACAAGACGTTCTTCAGTGCTTCATCGGCTGATTTCGTGTGGGAATCGAAGTTGCCGTCCAACTATAGGTTTCTAGTAGAAAACGTTCTGGGTGAGGATCCTAAGTATCTGTCCAAGAAAGAGATTTACGCAAAACTCTGTCGATCCAATTTTTTCGATGCTGGCACCAAGGTAATACTATTTATGGCATTTACAGATACCTTTTTGTTGCGGAGGGAATAGTTATTCCATCCCTCCTCCTCCTCCTCTGGACTCGAGCTCGAGAAAAATAAAACAGCGGACTTTTTCTTTTTACTCTTTGGTACGTTAGTTTCGAGTAAGTTAGTGAGTTGGTTAATACCTGTAGAAATTTGCAGGAGGTTTGGTTGGACAGGATTACCGGGAATATGTGTTTGTCGATTTCCTACAAGGCGTTGAAAATAACTGGAATTGATGATAGGAGATATTGGAATCTTATTCCAACAGATGAGTCCAGGTGAGATCGTTTTTATTCATTTAAAAAAAATAAAATAAAATTACTCAAGTATAAAAAGTATTTTTATTTAGTACTTCAATCGATTATCAGAGCTCGGAATACATTGTTTTTCTCTTTTATTTTTATATAGATTTTTTATTTTAGATTTTATAGGTTGTTTTATTTTTTTATCCTGTAGACACTATGAGATAATGGAGTTTTCTTTAAATATTGAATTGTTTTTTTCTACTTGAAATTTAAGCATAAGATCCTCGATTTATTTTGAAACGTAAAAGTTCGAATCGTGAAAATACTTCAATCAACAGATTAAGTAGACAGTATTGGGATGTGTGTCGGTCACGGCAGATGTAGAATACGATAATCTCCACTTGCACTAGAAAAATAAAACGATGCCTAGATCCCTTCAAGACTGAGGACACATACAAGTGTATACCCTCTAATATATTCAAGAAAAATTATGATGTCTGTTCTAGAAAATTAAAATTATATACGGTTACTCTATATTCTCACAAATAATTAGTCTTTGTATCATCTAATTTAACTCTTGTCTAATTACCATTAGAACTATTCTTTCACTAATCTAACGTTAAATTTGATTTCTTTTTTATTTTTTTAACTTTTTTTCTCAATTGAGCGAATATCTTGATTGTAAACATGGGTTAGGATAGATGATGAATTATTATTAATACTAAAGAACAATTATAATTGTAACTAAATAAAGAAGACCATCTTAATGTTGAATTTTATGAATTTTTTATATATTATAGTTTTATAAGGCATAAACAATAATCTCCAAAATAGTATTTATAAATAGATGATCCTCTTCAAGAATGGATTTGAGGGGTTGAAAGGGGCTCAGGCTCCATAAACTTAAGGAGCCCTAAGTTCGAATAAAAATTAATTATAGATAAAGAATTTACATATTTTATATATTTTTTATGAAGTAAATATTAATATAATTTTAAATCTGATCCTCAACCGATAGTTGCATACCGTCCCTAATTTCTTTTATCTATTATTTTGTGATAACGCGATATAATAGATAAGGATTTCTGGTTTCATATATACACTATATCCACTTGGAAAACGCTGACAAAAATAATAAATATATAGGCACAAAAAAAAAAGAAAAAAAAAAAAAGAGGTGGATGAAGAAAGTAGAGCGAGGATAAGAGAGACGATATAGATCAGTGACGTGACTTCTGGGTTTGATGCTGACTAGGAAAACTTACTCTTTTTTTTTTTTCCGAATTATGTTATAATTTAAGAAAGTGGGATTCGTATATGAATATCAGTTATCAATAGTGTTATTGGACCATATCGACCTTAGCAAGAACATTTATTATTCAAATTTGTACTTCTTGGTTTAAAAGAAAAAGAGAATGATTAATAAATGGATCTCGTTAATAGATGTCTTTATATGTAAATTTCTAAAAGGTTAAAAACAGAATATTTTATATATTTATTAACATTAATTATACGTTTTATCATAAAAAATATGCATATAAAAATATAGATTTATCTTTTTAACTATCTTATTAACAAATGTTTCTGAATTACTCATTAATATTTTCATTAATTATATATTCACACGTAACTAACCCCTTATTGGTGACTTGGAAGTTATAAACTTTGAATCTCGGGTAAGATAGAATTGCGTTACCTTGGACGTAAAGCATGATTTTGTTGAAAAATGGACCTGTTCGGAATTTTCCAGCATGTAATTTTTTATTTACTAATTATACAAACATCGATGGCGATATTTGCTTCTCCTACCTTTTTACTAAAAAAAAAAAAGAAAAAGAAAATACATCTCAAATTAATAAGAATTAGGACTAGGGATATAAATACTCCTGGTGTCATTTTCTGTTGGACCATGATTGGAAATTAAGATCCATAACTGAATTTGTCGATCACCAATGGGGAATATAAACCAATTAAACCTATTTTCAAGTTATTTGATTTCAATTTATTATTATCTTAACTTGTTTCAATTATAATAGAGAGGGGTTTCCAATCTCGAGCATCACGATATTTGCAATGAGAGAGTCAAGTTTAGGTATCAACATTACTTCAACTAATCATAAAATATATATATATATATTCTCTTAACTAATGAGTTAAATGATTTTAATTAAGTTGAGCACAAATTTATCAAGTGATACCCAAAGTCTAAGTCAAACTTAAAATACTTAAAATCTCAAACCTATTCGACTTTAAATTTTCATATTGAGTTGGAGGTTTTGATCGTACTTTTATTTTTTTATTTTTTTCTTACCCTACCAAACCATCCACCACTTTCAAAAGAGAAGTTAACAAATAATTTTTGTTCTAAAAAGTACACGCAAAACCAACTTTATGTTGATTTTTAATTATTAAATGCAGGTTCCAGACCGTGGCATATCTTCAACAGATTTGGTGGGTTGAAGTAGTGGGTGAAATAGAATTCCATTTCTTACCAGGTACTTATGGTTTATACTTCAAGCTTCAACTGGGCCAAGCAACAAAAAGATTGGGCCGACGGGCCTGCAATCTGGACCGCGTTCATGGTTGGGACATCAAACCGGTCCGGTTCAAATTCTCGACTTCGAACGGCCAGCATTGTTCCTCGGAGTGTTATTTGCACAAACCGGGGAAGTGGATCCACTACCATGTTGGTGATTTTGTTGTGGATGAACCCAATGAGCCTTTAAAGATTAAATTTTCCATGATCCAAATCGACTGTACACACACCAAAGGCGGTTTATGCGTAGATTCTGTAGTGGTGTGTCAAAGTGGAATTAAAGAGAGATTAAAACTAAGTTAGGCAGAGCTTTGTAAATTAAGAATTGTAGAATTTGAGCAATACATGAGTGTTTGAAAGTAAAGTTTGTGCGTCCTATATTGTGTTTTTGCCGGTATTCTCTCTAATTACATACTGTCGTATTATACGACATTATATAAGTTGTAGAAATACATATACACTATTTTAGAATGGAGAAATTTAGTTAGAGAATTGATAATTCCTATTTTTTTTTTCTTTTTGTCTGCTTACGAAGATTACATGTAGATTCTACCCTCTACTCTTTTTTCTCTCTTTATTTTTTTTTTAAATATGTATTAGCAAGCTTCTATTCATTCTTTTGTGAAATATTGGTAAATGTCTAATGTAAATGTACTGTCCCCAATTTTGGATTGATTTGTTCAATTGGTTTTACATATTTTAGTATTATATTAATTTTACTCATTCATTTCTTAAATCAAATATGAATCAATGAGAACACAAATCTTTCTACTAAAAAAAGAAAAAACGAAATAGAGATAACACAAATCTATATATAAAAACTAAGCAAAATCCAGACAAATCTAAATAAATAAAATCAAACAATTTAAATTTTATATATATATATATATATATATATATATTGCTTAAAGTGAGATGTAATGATTTTATGAACATACTAAATTATATATGTAAGAATTTTATTTAAATTTTGTTGTATTCTCTCATTCTTTTCCTTTCTTAATAGTTTCAGATTTAGGATTAGTTTGAAAATGGAATAAAAGATTCAAATCCTATTTATATTAAGAACCATCCTCTAATGGTTCAAATATATTACGGGTCTATACTAAGCATGTTTAACCTACATTAAACAGTACAACTATATTAATACATTATTGAGGTATATTAAATCATATTTTAATTGATTTAGTAATAGTGTTAGGCCTTATATAAATGGTCTCCATATAACAACCTACTTCAAGTTTAGCATTGGAATTAAAGAAGCATAAATACGGATGGTTTGTAACAGTTTATCTAAAGTATAGATTATGATGGTAATTAGTGGTTAGACATCCAACAATGTGTTCGTAGTTTGGAGGTGGTTAGGCCTGTGGTTGACCATGGATAGAAGATGGGTCCATTATGAGTGGTTTTGTTGGGCCATCTGATTGATGATAATGTTTATGCTTTTGGTCATGCCTATTTGGCATGCTTATCTCTATCTACATAGGATTACCTTATATTTAACTTATGATTACATTTATGTAATAAGCTCTCAAATTACAATGGATGTCCTAATTTACTAAAATGATTCGACTAAGCCCTTCAATTAGTAGTCTCTAATTTCAAGTATTAAGATCGTTACCGTTAATCTACCACTAGAGGTATACATATTAGCTATAGGTGTGCCTCAATGTAATTGAATTGTTTTGATTTGTTTGCTTCATGCATAATGATAGATATAGGAAAACTATTGAAACACCCCATTCAAAGTTAATATAGTAATTTATTTAAGTAGTAAAAATTCTTTTAGCTCATATTATTAGAAACCGTATTCTAATAGAAAATTTCTTGATTTATTAGCCTTTAAGTAATTCCAAATTTATTCTAACGTGTATCCCATAGTATAGAAATCTATTTTAAGGTTCTGATTTTATTTTTCTAAAATTCTTATTTTATGTACTTATTAAATAGATTAATTTTATTTTATTTTATAAACAAAGTATATATATACATATTTTTACGAGTATCATATATTTTACGGTATTTTAATACATGATCTATTTTTCTAGACATTGTTTTTTTTTTTCATTTTAATTAATTATTTATCTTTCTATCTTAATTATAAATACACTCTATATTTTAGAAAGTTTTAGAATAATCTAGATATAATCTAAACCTTACCTTAAGGTAGCATTTGGTTACGTAATTTTCGTAATACTAGATTAGATAAAAAATTTTATTTCATGTTTAATTTGTAAATTTACTTGGTAACTGAATAAAATTCAGGCTGATGGATTGGAAAAAATACTTAAATTTTGTCCCGTCTACATCAGATACAAAAATGAAATCACTAAACAAAAATAAAAAATATTTTGTATTCCAAAAAATATCCTTCCATATTATAATATTAAGTTAATAAATATAATTTATATTAAATATTACAAAAAATTATTTGTTCTATAATATAAATAATTAATTTTTTATTATTAATTTTTTGTCCAATATTATATATATTAAATATGGTACAATAAATTTGTATTGTTCAATCTTTCTTATATTTGTCATGTTTAGTTTTTATAACCAAACACTACCTAAAAATATTCTCATCACAATTTATTTTCCTCACCTCAAATTTTCCTCTCTCACCCAACCTCTCTTTTCTCTCGTCACTCTTAACTTACTATCTTTGTCACTTGTCTTGTCTCTTTCTTCCTTAAATCACTCGCCCTTATCTTTTCCTTCTCTCATTTACATCAACCCTCACCTTTTCTTTTTCTTTGTCTTTCTCCCCATATCCCCTTCTTCCACTCTATCTGGCCCAAATCTCAAATCTCAAATCACACTATTTTATGGGTGTGGAGTGTAGTAATACTCATGTTATATATGTACGATTTTAAGTATCGATTTAATTACTGTAATTCTATTATATCTTGATTATGACATAAAATTTGTATCATCGATGATATTATTATTATTATTATTATTTTATTCCTATTTCATTCGTTATTGTGGTTTTGTAGTGTATGATGGTAATCGTATAGTATGTATGATTTGAATTTTCTATTATTAATATATCTTTTCTTACATACTCCTATAAGCTTTAGTATTGTCTAATTAAGTGTGCATTCTTTTATTATGATGATGATTAGTAAAATTATCTATTTTATATATGAGGATTTCCTAATGGACTCGTATATGAGAAGATGCAGCTAGAATTCTAGATTTTGTGGTCTCTAAACTCTAGACTCTTGGTATAAAGGACTTAAAGGAAGACTTATATTATATTCATCTATGTATGTAGACAAAGATCACGGTGTGGTAAGGTCATGGTACCCTTTTGTTGATTGTTGGTCCAAATTAAAGATAATTAAATTGTTATTTGCTTATATATTGTTATAATTATACGAAAATGTTTTGGGCTTAGCATTCATGTGTATTTGTGTACTTGTACTGGGCTTTGGCTCACTTTTCTATTTTTGCAACTATAGGTCAATTCGATAAATTTACAACAAGTATAAAAATTGCTATAATCGGATTGAGAAAGAGAGATGATTAGTTTTATATGTTATAAAAGATTAAGATCTTATTATTTTGTATATTGTAGGTAAAGTGACTTGCTTGTGAGTAATTCAAATTAATGCATTTAGAGAATTATTATTTTGCACTTGATAAGCGGTTATTACAAGTGATTTTAAAGATTATGGTTAGTTTTAAAACTTTAACGTGTTCCTGATTGATAGGGATACGTGGTGCATTATGGCACCTTCAGGTTTTGAAGCGTTACAACTATCGTTGCTTTCCATAAAACTTGTATGCACGATCCTGATATCTTTTTACTTGAAAATCATATATNTATATATATATATATATATATATATATTGCTTAAAGTGAGATGTAATGATTTTATGAACATACTAAATTATATATGTAAGAATTTTATTTAAATTTTGTTGTATTCTCTCATTCTTTTCCTTTCTTAATAGTTTCAGATTTAGGATTAGTTTGAAAATGGAATAAAAGATTCAAATCCTATTTATATTAAGAACCATCCTCTAATGGTTCAAATATATTACGGGTCTATACTAAGCATGTTTAACCTACATTAAACAGTACAACTATATTAATACATTATTGAGGTATATTAAATCATATTTTAATTGATTTAGTAATAGTGTTAGGCCTTATATAAATGGTCTCCATATAACAACCTACTTCAAGTTTAGCATTGGAATTAAAGAAGCATAAATACGGATGGTTTGTAACAGTTTATCTAAAGTATAGATTATGATGGTAATTAGTGGTTAGACATCCAACAATGTGTTCGTAGTTTGGAGGTGGTTAGGCCTGTGGTTGACCATGGATAGAAGATGGGTCCATTATGAGTGGTTTTGTTGGGCCATCTGATTGATGATAATGTTTATGCTTTTGGTCATGCCTATTTGGCATGCTTATCTCTATCTACATAGGATTACCTTATATTTAACTTATGATTACATTTATGTAATAAGCTCTCAAATTACAATGGATGTCCTAATTTACTAAAATGATTCGACTAAGCCCTTCAATTAGTAGTCTCTAATTTCAAGTATTAAGATCGTTACCGTTAATCTACCACTAGAGGTATACATATTAGCTATAGGTGTGCCTCAATGTAATTGAATTGTTTTGATTTGTTTGCTTCATGCATAATGATAGATATAGGAAAACTATTGAAACACCCCATTCAAAGTTAATATAGTAATTTATTTAAGTAGTAAAAATTCTTTTAGCTCATATTATTAGAAACCGTATTCTAATAGAAAATTTCTTGATTTATTAGCCTTTAAGTAATTCCAAATTTATTCTAACGTGTATCCCATAGTATAGAAATCTATTTTAAGGTTCTGATTTTATTTTTCTAAAATTCTTATTTTATGTACTTATTAAATAGATTAATTTTATTTTATTTTATAAACAAAGTATATATATACATATTTTTACGAGTATCATATATTTTACGGTATTTTAATACATGATCTATTTTTCTAGACATTGTTTTTTTTTTTCATTTTAATTAATTATTTATCTTTCTATCTTAATTATAAATACACTCTATATTTTAGAAAGTTTTAGAATAATCTAGATATAATCTAAACCTTACCTTAAGGTAGCATTTGGTTACGTAATTTTCGTAATACTAGATTAGATAAAAAATTTTATTTCATGTTTAATTTGTAAATTTACTTGGTAACTGAATAAAATTCAGGCTGATGGATTGGAAAAAATACTTAAATTTTGTCCCGTCTACATCAGATACAAAAATGAAATCACTAAACAAAAATAAAAAATATTTTGTATTCCAAAAAATATCCTTCCATATTATAATATTAAGTTAATAAATATTATTTATATTAAATATTACAAAAAATTATTTGTTCTATAATATAAATAATTAATTTTTTATTATTAATTTTTTGTCCAATATTATATATATTAAATATGGTACAATAAATTTGTATTGTTCAATCTTTCTTATATTTGTCATGTTTAGTTTTTATAACCAAACACTACCTAAAAATATTCTCATCACAATTTATTTTCCTCACCTCAAATTTTCCTCTCTCACCCAACCTCTCTTTTCTCTCGTCACTCTTAACTTACTATCTTTGTCACTTGTCTTGTCTCTTTCTTCCTTAAATCACTCGCCCTTATCTTTTCCTTCTCTCATTTACATCAACCCTCACCTTTTCTTTTTCTTTGTCTTTCTCCCCATATCCCCTTCTTCCACTCTATCTGGCCCAAATCTCAAATCTCAAATCACACTATTTTATGGGTGTGGAGTGTAGTAATACTCATGTTATATATGTACGATTTTAAGTATCGATTTAATTACTGTAATTCTATTATATCTTGATTATGACATAAAATTTGTATCATCGATGATATTATTATTATTATTATTATTTTATTCCTATTTCATTCGTTATTGTGGTTTTGTAGTGTATGATGGTAATCGTATAGTATGTATGATTTGAATTTTCTATTATTAATATATCTTTTCTTACATACTCCTATAAGCTTTAGTATTGTCTAATTAAGTGTGCATTCTTTTATTATGATGATGATTAGTAAAATTATCTATTTTATATATGAGGATTTCCTAATGGACTCGTATATGAGAAGATGCAGCTAGAATTCTAGATTTTGTGGTCTCTAAACTCTAGACTCTTGGTATAAAGGACTTAAAGGAAGACTTATATTATATTCATCTATGTATGTAGACAAAGATCACGGTGTGGTAAGGTCATGGTACCCTTTTGTTGATTGTTGGTCCAAATTAAAGATAATTAAATTGTTATTTGCTTATATATTGTTATAATTATACGAAAATGTTTTGGGCTTAGCATTCATGTGTATTTGTGTACTTGTACTGGGCTTTGGCTCACTTTTCTATTTTTGCAACTATAGGTCAATTCGATAAATTTACAACAAGTATAAAAATTGCTATAATCGGATTGAGAAAGAGAGATGATTAGTTTTATATGTTATAAAAGATTAAGATCTTATTATTTTGTATATTGTAGGTAAAGTGACTTGCTTGTGAGTAATTCAAATTAATGCATTTAGAGAATTATTATTTTGCACTTGATAAGCGGTTATTACAAGTGATTTTAAAGATTATGGTTAGTTTTAAAACTTTAACGTGTTCCTGATTGATAGGGATACGTGGTGCATTATGGCACCTTCAGGTTTTGAAGCGTTACAACTATCGTTGCTTTCCATAAAACTTGTATGCACGATCCTGATATCTTTTTACTTGAAAATCATATATATATTATATAATATGAAATCGATTAGTCGGTTGTGATTGAGTAATGTAAAGAATGTACTAAAGGATTTACAGGATTATTGTACTAAGTTGGAGGCTTACTTTTGCAATTCGAAATTTGGAGACCTACCTCATTATGAGAACAACCAAAGATATCGAAACTCTTTTCCTCAATAAACTGGGATTAGAAGTGGATTAAAACAACAAAAACTCAACTTAACTACTAAAGGGTATGAAATAATAGGCGACCAACTTATATGAAGTCTTAAAATGGAGTCCATGTCTCCTTAAAATTACAAAATAAGTTTTGGTCTTACATTAATAAACATAAAACATAGTCTAGATGGCTTAGAATGTTCTAAGAAGTTTTAATTTTGTTTTTTATTTTTTCTTTTCCTCATGTTATTAGTTGATTGGAAAAATGTTAACTAGAATTGAAATTTTTATTGCATGGAACTTTTCATCTTTATACATACATGCATAATTCTAAACAGAACTTTGAGTAGAGTTAATAATTTAAAGAAACCATCCTTGATATCTTTTATTGCTCTATTAGAGAAATGAATTAGGCTTTTATAACATTACTAATTTCATAATGCTAAGTTGGCAAATAAGTGTACAAAATAATAAATAAATAAGTGATTTACTGTTTATATAGTTGTGTGACTTATATACTACCAATATAGAGCACATCTTCACTTTATAAAGGGACACTTTAAATAAAAGTTCTTCACTAACTTTTATGTAATTATTTCATAACTAATCATTTTTTTTTTCAAATTTAATCATGACTCCTGACACATTAGTTACATAGCTAGCTATATCAAAAAAATAAATCGAAAAATCAATTTTTGGTGAAACACCTCATTCAAGTTAAGCACCTATTCATATGTTTAAATAATAAAGAAAGAGATATGCTTGATAATGAATATCTGTGCTAAGAACTCATTTATAAACATACTCTATGTAGACACCTAATTTTTGTTCCCAATAGTTATAAGTTTTGTTTTAGAATCCTAATTCCAAACTAATAAATAATAAATAGTGAAAATAAATAATAATAATAATAATAAAATATAATAAAAATTTTAAAAAATGATGAAAATACAAAAAAAAATGAAAAAAATAAAAATATTATTAAGAATTTTTAGATTTTTAGAAAGTGTTTTAAGGTCAATAGTTTTAGTTTTAGTTCGGTTCAAATAATTACTTTAGAGAATTACGTGATTTAAGTGCAGTTTAATTGTATTAAATATTAAGGCACAGGTCAACGACCTAATGGATAAATATTAAAGTATTAATATCACGTTAGCTTAGAGGCATTGGTTTGAATCTCGTTAGGTATTTATGTGTCTTTTATTTATTTTTTTATCTTTTTCATTTTTACAAAAAGCAAGTTGAGTAGATGAGATTCACATCTAATCAAATTTTTTGAATCTAATTTGATTGAATTTGAATCATTATAAAAGATTTAAATCTAGTTTGATTTTTATCAAATTAGATTGGAATTGATATAAATGATTCGAATCTAATTTGATTTTTATTAAATCAGATTGAAATCAATCTAAGAGATTCGATTCGATATGATTTGTTTCGGGCACCTAGCATAAAAAAAAAAAAAGATGAAAATTATACACACTCTCGAAAGAACTAAAAAAATCCTTCACTGTGAAACACATGTTGCAATCACTGTCACACAGTCCACCTTTACGCAACAACACAACCTCAACCAAACAAAAATCTGAACACACATAGCACCGTCTTCACCCTCCCCGATGCACTACAGTCATACATAAATCAGCCTATCTTCTTTCTCGCCTCAACAAACAAGCCCTTGACCATCCTCCTATCATACACAAGTCTTTACATACGGACCACACACCACGATTGCACTCCTACGCACGAACCGCATTCGCACATCCAAACCATGATACATTGACCACTTTCCATCCCTGTACCGATCAGCAACACCAAGGATTAGCTTCCAATTCTATGCCGCACATCACAACCATATTAGTCCACGCGTACGCACTGCCTCATCCTTCGTCTAGCAACGTTTGAGTGTTACTCCATCGACCAGTGACTAAACACAATTCCAAATCTCCATCCACAATCAATGAAGTAGCACTTGACGAACAGTGAGTTGAACAGTGGTCAGCAGCATTCAACATAGCATAGACATGACATGCCCAGTTTCAGCCACACGTTTCTCCACCAACGGCAACAACAACAATCAACTACGTACCTCGCTGATCAAGTCCACACATGTATGCCCTAAGCTCCAACGAACCCATTCCCTTTTCTTCACTACCAATGAATAGAACTACCCATACAATCACCATTGCAGCATAACCAACGAGGTTACACACTCAACGACACCACAATCCACATACGCTACTTCAGCAGCTAAGTTCACCAACTGTTTTGCAGGGCCAAACACAACTCCACAACAGCTACACATGAGCACATCCAAGCTTTACTGATCACTTCACAACCACGACTCACCTTCCGCACGCCATTGTCTAAGTTCAACTACGTAAGCTACTGTCTGCTCAACGAACCAACGCTATCCTCCTTCTCTGACGACGCTTCAACATCGTTTGACACACTAAACAACGTAGCACTTTACGGCTACACACAAGGCATTGTCTGCGCTACACTGCTTCAGCTGAACAAACCAAGAGAAGTCAGGCTTGGTTCTTTTCCATTATTTATTTATTATTATATTATTATTATTTTATTTATTAGTTATTTAGTTATGTTTATAACATAGTAAATAAATAGATATATATTGGCTTAGATATTTTTTAGTATTAAGTTAGGATTTCTCATTTAAGAAGTAATTTTTTTTAAAATAAAAATTAATAAAAGAAAAAACCCTTTTTTAAAAAATTTAAGATTTTTAGAGAATTTCTTTATAAAACAAAAAATACTCAAGGATCGTGACTTTTTAGATTTTTAAATATACTGAATCAATTAAAACGTAAATTCGGTTGATTTTTGAAAATTAAAATCAATCAATCAACACATTAAAGTTTTCGAGAAAAAACTACGATTGTCTGATTTCGATTAACGGGTACGTAGGTACCTTCGAGGTGACGTTAAAATTTGTAGAAACTTAGTTTTTTATTTTATTTTTCTTAAAAAAAATTTGAAAAATAAATCTAATTTTAGAAAATAAATAGTAGTACCCGTTAGGGTTTAATAGGTTAACCCCCGAATTCAAAACCCTATAGTTTTTTCAGTTAAATTGAAATTAAAGATCGATAGCTAAATTATAGTCAATCTACCTAATTGATTACAATTCTTGTTTTTTCTTGACTTCGGTCAGGTAACGAATCCAAAATTTTTTAATAAAAGAATCAGAATTTCCTAATTTCTCTAGTTGATGATTAATGCTGAATGGGTTTGAGTTTAGTATTGATCGGAAAGTGAAAAATCAAATAAATAACAAGAAACCGAAAAATCAAGCTCGACAGTTTGGCGACCCTACTAGGGATGCAATCAAGAGGGCTAGTCACTAGAATTTATCGCAATTAGGCTTATTTTTCAAAAAAAAAAAAAAAAACTTGAGTTGGTTATTGTTTATTTATTTTTATACTAACATTTTTCGTTGCAGTTTATTTAGGAGTGTCATTTTGGGGTTTATTTTATTTCATTTTATTTTCTATATCATAAATGCATGGTACACATGATCAAAACCAAACCGTCTTAAGACCTTAAGAGAGGGGCTATTGTGTAAGCTCTGGATGTTGTGGGGCAACCACTTTCCGGGGCTAATTAGGCTATCCTACTCAAATTCAGATGTGACCATAGAACCGTTGCTTTGAAAAATACGGTGGTTGCAAAACTTGAGGACCTTTAAAACTCACCCTTTTGCATACATGAAAACCTTTTTTTAAAAAAAAAAAATCACAAGAACCTATGATATGACAGACCTAAACTAATAGTGGCAATTGTGAAGTTATAGTTGTAATATTTTCCCGTAAATAGCTTGTAATAATTTTGTGTAAAGTTTAGAATAGGTTGTGATTGTAATTTTATATTTTCTTTAGATAGGTATGGCTAGATCGAGTTAAGGGCCTTTTGAAGAGATTTATGTCCACCTACCGCATTGGTCTCAGAGATTACTCTAGATGTGGTTTCGATTCTTCAGCCTAGATAAGCAAGAGTTCATTAAGAGTAAGATTGGGCCCATCCTCACCCTGTAGAAGATCCCCATGAACATCACTTTAGTACGGGCCTTAATTCATCTATGGTAGCCCGAATCTGTTAGTTTCTGTTTAGGCCTACATTAGTTAAGCCCAACCTTAAAAGAGTACTCCTAATTGTTATTGGTCCCTGCTATTACAAATGATATCTGCATCCTAAATTTGAAAGCTGCAGCACCAAAGATCATTAGCATGTTATTGGGAGTAAAAAAAACTGACATAAATCGAGTTCTAAATCAAGGAAAGACCATTTGGTTGGAGGACATCATGGACTGGTTTTCTACTGAACTAAAGCATAGAGATAAACAAGAGGTTTTTTGTGCAAACTTGGAAGCATGGCACCAGTATTGAGTCAATGCTTTTATCTTGTTAGTCTTCGATACTATCTTATTCTTTGATGATGGATGTTAGGTCAACTTCAAAGTTGCAAAAATCGTAACCCAATTTCTTGAAGGGAAATCATATGTCTCGACTTTCTTAGTCAAGCAAATCTGGTCACCGAATCATCTCAAAAAGAAGAAACGAAGAGATTTGAAGACCAATATGGTTCTACTTATAGTCTAGTTCGTCAGTACATGAGAAGTTACCAACTCGATTTCAATTGGGCTGAGTTTACCCAGCAATACGATCTCATCAAGTCTTTTGAAGAAAGAATTGAGCTACTAGAAGACATAGTTACTAGCTACTGGGTCCAATACTTTTAGAGTATGAAAGCAGAAGAGCTATTGTGGACGCCCAAGTGGTTTGCAAGCAAGGAAATAATAAGAGGATGTGAAAATTTCAAGGTAGTACCCCTAATCGGCTTTAACCTCTGTATTGGATACGTCCCAACCAATGGACTCATCAAAGACATGATCCCCAAACCATCATTAGAAGCTATCTCATTAGACTTTCATAACCCTAGCATGTTGGTGGTTAATAAAGTGGCCAAGCTCTTAAGCATCTAAGCTTTTTCATATATAAGAAAGACTACCCTTACCACTAAGGGGATAGTAGGCAGGAGCCAGACAACCAAAGGACTTCTTTATTGCAAATTGAAGAAGTTGAAAGATATCGAAGAGATAAAGGAGAATGAAGAAGTGTAAGACAAAGCTGAACTCGAGAAAGCAAGAGTTGGAAAACTGTTGCGAAGAATATTATCAGAATATAAAGGCATTAGAAGCACAGTTGAAAAGGATCAAGGGCATGGAAGAGGAGGCTCTTAAGATTTGAAAGAGGAGAAAGACTCAAGACGAGTTCACTAACCATAAGAAGATTAGAATTTAGACTTTAGACTCTTTTAGTTTTTTCTTTCTTTAGGATTCTTTTTCAAACAAAATAAATGACATAAAGCTTTACAAATTGCGAAGATTAACAAAAATTACTTAGGTTTTGCCACGTCAAAGGTCTCTTGCCAATTCTTAATTTTCATTGCATTCGTGTGCCATGCATCCTGCATTTGTATATTCAATGACTTTTTCTTAGAAAAATGTAATATATGCTAAGCCTTTATTGAGTTTTCACAGTTAAAGTCTCAAGATAGCTCTCAAATGTGAAGTCTTTCAAAGAAGTCTGATTAGAACACCCTGCTAGACTAAGATGGCCACTACTCAAGGAGATGACAAAGAGTCCGAGATTAATGATCACTCTAAGTTGAGGTTTCGTTCCATAGAAAGGGTTATGGAGAAGATGGCAAAACAAATGAGCTTCTTAGTAGACAACATTACTTTGCTCTGAGCCATGGCACCAGCTAATGAGGAAAGTTCCAAGGCCTGTTACAGGAAGAATACGGAGGTTCCCAAAGAAGAGCATGACTATCTAAAAAACCTGTTTGAGTTAGAAGGAGTTTATCGGAAAGTCAACCTGACATTTGAACTTGATACATATGTGGCCCAAAGACTAGCTAATTCAGGGCCTAGTATAGATAGCTTGAAAGAACTAGAAAAGAAATTAACGCAACAGATAGTTGAAAAGATGAAATCACTTGTAGGGCGTGATGGATTTAAATAGGCGAGGATTACCGAGTTTTCTACATATAACATTGGAGCTTACCCTGAAAAGTTTAAGGTACCAAAATTTGAAAAGTATAGCGGGACGGGCTACCCCAAGCTTCATACTAGTTTGTACGTTAGGAAGATGGGTAAATATGTCCAGTATGATTCACTCATGGTGTAGACATTCTAAGATAGTTTAACGGGACTAGCTTTAACTTAGTACGCCTAGCTTGACCTAAACAGGATAAATATATGGGAGAAACTTGCAAGGGCATTTTATGAGCAATATAAGTTCAATGTAGAAGTAGTTCCAATTATGATAGATTTAGTCGCCATGTGGGAAAAGAATAATGAATAATTCAAAGATTATGCTCAAAGGTAGAGGTCTTTAGCTGTAAGAAATATCTACTCCCACTATTGAGAAGGAGTTCACATCAGCTTTCATTAACATGTTGGAAAGGCCTTATTTCTCCTATCTCATTGGGTAAGCCTTGTCCAGCTTTGCTGAAGTAGTAGTAGCAAGGTTTAGGATTGAAAGTGCCGTCTCTTCCGGCAAGCTTTAAGAGCCAACAGATAGAAGGCCACCAATTTCATCTTCTGGTCCTAGACTAATGGGTAGGAAGCCTAAAGAATCTACGGTTAGCATGGTAAACTCAAATGTCAAACCAAATGCTCAAGTCGCTTTCAAAACAAATCCACCTTTAACTCAACAACAGTTTAGAGACTAGCCTCAGGCTAATAGGACCTTTAGATGGTTTACCAAGATACCAGTCCCCTTAAGTCAAGTTTTCGAGAAGTTGTGAAAAGATAATTTCATGTGATAAAAACTTCCTAGTGATCGGTACAAGCTGAGAATCTTTGACCCTACGGTGAAGTGTGAATATCATTGTGGGCAAGTAAGGCATTCAACCGATTCATGCTGGAGACTGAGGAACAGAATTCAAGACTTGATAAACGAAGGGACAGTGCAATTAAAATTTGTAGAAGTCCCAACTCCCAATGTTAATAATAATCCCCTACCTAACCACGAACCGATTATTAGTGTGATTTTTAATGATTGTACCGTCAACGTCATTGGTTCAGATAAGAAGCCTAAGGTTTTCGAGTTCTACACCAGTGAGCAGACTCCAAAAGCAAAGAGGTACACATTTCACGTACTGTTAGCACCAGAAAATTATAAGGCTGCTCTATTTAACTATCATATGGTAAATCAAGAAAAACCAGGTTCTCTAATAGGGGGGATTACTCGATCGGGAAGGATTTACCACCAAAGAGAAGAGCATGAGAGGAAGACTATACCGGAGGAATCGAATGATGAAATGACAGCCGAATACGTTAAAGGGCTATCAGCCTTTACCAAGATGATCAAGTTGAGTGAGTATGAGATCATGGACCAACTCAGTAAGACTCCAGCACAGATATCGTTGATGAGCTTATTGATCACATCTGAACTACATAGAGAAGCTTTGTTCCACACTTTAAAGGGGGTTAAGGTCTCTCGCAAAATTCTAACTGAGAAGATGGGACTGGTTACTAATTCTATCTTTACCATGGATTAAATTTCTTTTTCAGCAGAAGAGTTAGGCAAGGAAGGGAATAAGCACACAAAACCACTCTTTATCATGGGAAGGAGTAACGATATAATCCTTACTAGAGTACTCATTGACAACGGATTATTGCTGAACATCTATTTACTCGCCACCTTGGATTTGTTAGGTATTGACACATCAGCAATTAGGCCTTTTTCCACAACTGTTAGGGCTTTTGATGGCTCTAGAAGAGAGATTATAGGGGAGATAGATTTATTTATGAGCATTGGTCCTCAGTACTTTACTATTCAATTCTAGGTCATTGACATTCCAAGATTTTTCAACTTACTCTTGGGAAGACCTTCGATTCATACAGTAAGGGCCATACTTTAAGCTTGCACCAGAAAGTAAAGTTTATCTCAAATGACTAGGTGATTACAATTTTGGGAGATCAAGATTATGAAATTTACAAGAAAACAACCATACCCTACATAGGAAGTGAAGAGCAAGAAGAGTTGAGCTTACGAATGTTTGAAGAAGTAAGCATGATTACTAGTCCCGATAGAGAAGAAGATAGAAGAGTAGAATTCAAAGAAGGCTAAATTAGCACCCATGGCCTTGGTTACAACCTTACACCGACAGAAGAATTCTAGAAGAAACAAGTAAGGGGTAAGAGGGGTGACAGATTATACCATGCCTCGATGACCTTCCCTCTATTAGCTGAGACATTCATATGAGTAGGGACTTAAGCCCTAGAATTTGCCAATGAAAGATCAATAAGCTTGCCGCATAAGTCCCAGCACCATTTGAATGATTGGTTCTCTATCCCGGTGAACCGCAATAAGTCTTCTTAGGGTAAAGGGTGACCCTTAGTTAGCATTTTTTGAATTTTTATTTTCAATAGTCATCATTCCAAATGTATCATTAAACCTTCCGTTCAAAAATATTAGTTAGTCCTTTGTCTCATTTGTGATTCACCTCTATTCATTCAATAAAATATTAGTTAGTTTCTTTCCTTGATTGTGTTCAATTCTCTTTTGTTTACATACACTTTTCTTTATGCACTTTGCCCAAATCCAATGAATTAAGCGAAAACCAGGAATACCTCGCGTAGGTAGAAAATGAGAATATGGACATCGCTTCTAGCCCTACTAAGTTAGTCGTCGAGAGTGATGTTGATGACCATAGTGATATATAAGAGGAATGGCAAAAACATGAAATGGGTAAAATCACTATTGATGAACCGATTTAAATAGTTAATGTGGGGGATGAAGATAATCTTAAGAATCTAAAGATTGAAGGGAGTCTAAAAGAGAAACAAAAAACAGAAATGACTACATTGTTGGCTAAATATCAAGACGCGTTCGCTTGGTCGTATGAGGATATGCTTAGGTTAGACTTGTCAATCGTAGTCTATCGTTTACCCATGCAAGAAAATGCTAAGCCCAAAAAGCAAAAGTTAAGAAGATTTCAACCTGACGTCTTATTGAAAATCAAGGAGGAGGTTAAGAAACTATTGGAAGTCAAATTCATTAAGGTGTTCGATTACCTGGAATGGGTAGCTAATATTGTTCCTGTGATGAAGAAGAATGAGAAAGTCAAGAAAGTCAGGGTGTATGTAGATTTTTGAGATCTTAACCAGGCAATGCCTAAAGATAACTTTCCATTGCTTCACATTGATGTCTTGGTAGATAACATGGTCGAGAACCATCTATTCTCATTTATGGATGGTTTTTTAGGATACAATTAGATTCAAATGTCCGAAGAAGATAAGACCAAGATGACTTTTATTATAACTTGGGGTATGTTTTGCTATAAGGTAATGCCTTTTAAGCTTAAGAACGTTGGGGCAACGTACCGGAAGGCCATGGTCGCGATCTTTTATGACATGATGCATAAAGAGATAGAAGTGTATGTTAACAATATGATTACGAAATCTAGGGAAGGGGAAGATTGCTTTGAAAATTTGAGGAAGCTACTCAACAGATTAAGGAAGTTCCAGTTGAAGTTGAATCTAGAGAAGTGTACTTTTGGAGTGACATTAGGAAAATTGCTAGGCTTCATAATTAGCTAAAGAGGCATCGAAGTCGATCTTGATAAAGCCAAGGCTATAATTGACATGCCTCCTCCGTACACACTTAAGGAAGTAAGAGGGTTATTGGGTCATTCGAATTATATAGCTCGATTTATATCTCAGTTAACAGACAAATGCCGCCTTTTGTTTAAGCTATTGAAAAAGAATGAGAGGGTTGATTGGGATGAGGAATGCAAAGAAACTTTCACAAAAATTAAAGAATACCTTATGAATTCACCAGTGTTGGTAGCTCCTAAACCTGGAAAGCCATTATTCTTATACCTGACCATATTGCCTAAATCTATGGGGTTTGTGCTTGGTCAGAAGGATGAAGAAAGGAAGGAGTAGGTTGTTTATTATTTGAGCAAGAAGTTCATAGAAGGGGAGTAGAAATACTTGGAAATCGAAAGAACCTGTTGTGCATTGGTTTAGGTCATGCATCAGCTTAAACAACACACTTTACTACTAAATTGAGTTGATAACATAATATGACCCCTTGAAGTACTTCGTAGAAAAACCAGCCCTCATCGGTAGGGTTTGAAAGTGGCAGATGTTGTTATTAGAATTTGGCATCAAGTATGTAAGCCAAAGTTTAGTTAAGGGATAGGCCTTGGCAGATCAATTAGTGGAGAGTCCCCCTGACGATACCCCTTACGAAGCATGAGTCGAGTTTCCTAATGAAAATATCTTGGTAGTAGAAAGTGGTTCTGATAGCGAAGAAGTTGAGAAACCTTCAGGTTGGAAAATGTTCTTTGATGGAGTAGCTAATGTAACTAGATGTGGAATTGGGGCAATTTTGGTGTCCCTTGAAGGTATACAATTCCTGATGGCTATAAAACTAACTTTCCGGTATACTAATAATATTGCAGAATACGAGGCATGTATTTTGGGACTTAAAATTGCATTATTTAAGGAGATACGGGAATTAGAGGTGAATATAAGATGAAAGACCCTAAATTAGTGCCTTACCATCACCACTTAGCTGAGTTGATAGCTAAGTTTGAAAAGATTACATTCATGTTCATACCAAGGGTTCAGAACCAATTTGTTGATGCTCTAACTACCTTGGCATCCATGATCTAGATATTGAGAGGAGTAGAGATTCAACCACTAAAGATTGAGGTTGAAGAAAAGCCCGCTTTTTGTTTGACAATGGAAAGTTCATGTGATGAAAAGCCTTCGTACTATGATATTAAAACATTCTTGTAACATGGAACGTACCCCGAAGAGGCCGAGAAGAAGATGATAAGATTGGCTACTCAGTACTTGATAAACGAGTCTACTTTATATTGACGATCATTTACCGGTACGCTTTTACGGTATATAGACGAGAAAGAGGTAAAGTTGCTAATGAAAGAAGTGCATGAGGGAGTATGTGGCCCCCACATGAATGCCTACATACTTGTTAAGAAGATCACGAGGATGAGATATTATTGGTTAACTATAGAAGGAGATTGCATCAAACATGTTAGACATTGCCATTTGTGCCAGATCTATGCGAACAAAGTAAATGCTTTGCCTTAAGAATTGCATATATTATCTGCACTCTGGCCATTTTCGATGTAGGGAGTAGACATCATTGGCCTGATCACTCCAAAGGCATCTAATAGGCATCGATTTATGTAATACCCCTTACATGCCTGGAGAAAGGAACTTTAATCATCGAGGCGCCTTTTGGTGTAGCGGCTCGGAGTACGTCGAAACTCCGGAGTTAAGCGTGCTCTTGCTGGAGCAATCCTAGGATGGGTGACCTCCTGGGAAGCAGTTGCACCAAGGGACAAAACCGTGCGCGTTTCATGCCAAAGCGGACAATACCTCGGTGGAAGGAGTTCCGGCCGGGTCGTTACAGAATGGTATCAGAGCATTCCACCAGCCGGAAGGGCGTGGCCCTGCCTGGTGGTTGTCTTGGACCTGTGTAACGAAACTGACGAGGGCGTCAGTTCTGTAAGGGGGGTAGATTGTAATACCCCTTACATGCTTGGAGAAAGGAACTCTAATCATCGAGGCGCCTTTTGGTGTAGCGGCTCGGAGTACGTCGAAACTCCGGAGTTAAGCGTGCTCTTGCTGGAGCAATCCCAGGATGGGTGACCTCCTGGGAAGCAGCTGCACCAAGGGACAAAACCGTGCGCGTTTCATGCCAAAGCGGACAATACCTCGGTGAAAGGAGTTCCGGCTGGGTCGTTACAATTTATACTGGGTTAAAGCCTTATCCTACTCTAGTGTAACGAAAGGAATAGTGGTCAAGTTCATCAAGAGAGACATATTAGCTCAGTATGGGATACCAGAGACAATTATTATCAATAATGGTATGAACTTGAACAATAAATTGATGTAAGAGTTGTACGGTAGTTCAAGATCATTCAAAGAAATTCTACTCCTTATTGGCCTTAAATGAATGGAGCCGTAGAAGCGGCCAACAAGAATATTGAAAGAATTATTGAGAAGATGGTTGTCACATATCGAGATTGGCATGAGATGTTACCGTTTGCACTCATGGCCTATCGAACTTCTATCAGAACATCAACAGGGGCAACCCCTTACTTGTTGGTATATGGGATGGAGGCTGTACTACCAGTGGAAGTCGAAATTCCATCTCTTAGGGTATTGTTAGAAACCTAGTTGGATGAGGATGATTGGATAAAGAAACGAATCGAGTAGTTGAATCTGATCGAGGAGAAGAAGTTTGCAGCTTTGTGTCACAACATCTGCTATTATCAATGAATGGTTAGGGCTTTTAACAAAAGAATATGACCTCAAAGTTTTAAGGAGAGAGACATGGTACTGAGGAAGACTTTGCCTAATATATAGGACGTAAGAGGGAAGTTTGCCCCGAATTATAGAAGACCTTACATCATATAGTATTTCCTGAGGGAGCCTTGATTTTATCTCAAATGGATGGTGTAGACATGAGGGACCCAATAAACACTGATATATTAAAGATGTACTACCTTTAAAAGATTAATAGAATTTTTGCTCAGATCATGAAATGCAAACAATCTTAATATTACTGTAGTCTCATTTTTATTTTTTATAAGCAAAGTTGGTATTCTTAATGGTCATCGACATTGGGTAATATCTCTAGCTCCTTTTTAATTCCACTTAAGGTCCTTACTTCTTGCTCTATCTGAATAAACCCTATACACAAGAAACATGAGAAAGATGAACATTTAATTTGGAACGATGTCAATTGATAAAAATTCTTTTAATACTTTATTACGGTTCACTTCCCTTAAAAAAGGGAAATTTGTTTTCTATTTTTCAGGATAGGGCCATGTTTAGAAAGAGTAATGGGTGGCACATAAGTAGCAACTCACTTGAGGGTAGAGGTTTATATGGAAAACCGATTAAGTTAGACCGAAAATTCAAGACGTGACATCTTTGCTCAAGAGATGAAGATGCTTCATATGTTAAAGTCACATTCCTAAATACGTCTTTAAGTATAGTGTTAGGTGCATTTATTTCAAGCTTAAATTGCTTTCCAAAAAGATAATAAAAAAAAGAAGAAGAAGAAGAAAGAAAAAAAGAAGGGAAAAAGAAGTTTTTAGTGAGTTATTAATCTATCACTACTATTCTGTTCAAGTAATTGTAGGGAATTGAAGTTGTTAGTGAGTTATTAATCTGTCTGAGAAGTATTGCACCATGTCAAATTCGAGTGTTCAAGGTGTTATTAGTGATTAGAGTAATGGTGCTCAATTTGGTCATGGTCATAATGGTAGTAATACCCTAAGGTTGGTTGATGATAAACTTGATAGATTGAACAACCTTATTGAGAGCCTAGTCACAGCAATGCAAGTTAACAAACAACCCCATGGTGTACAGCACCATAACTCACAAGAAAATGCCCCTGAGAGACACCGTAGCTAAGGTAATTAAACCAATCGCCCAGTTCAATGGCAGCAAGCTGGAGATGTAGCAGACCAAGCTGCTAGATGAAGGCTGGAGTTGGAGGAGATTGAGGAAGATGATGAGGAGCTAAATGTTGAAGAATTTAGGGAGGAAGAAGAAGGAGCTGACTATTACTAAGTGCAGGGACGAGGACACCAAGTCCCTCGAGGGTTAGCAATGTTAGATCCCACCTTCAGTGGAAATAGGGATGCAGATGAATACTTGGGGTGGGAAGAGAAGGTCAAGAAAGTGTTTGAATGTTATGGGTATACAGATGTTGTCAAAGTCCGACTTGCTGCACTAGAATTTACGGGATATGCCACTATGTAGTGAAAAAAACTGAATGCAGCTAAAACGAGAGATGGAAGACAAGGTATTAGAACTTGGGATGAGATGAAAAGGTTGTTGAGAGGTAGATTTGTACCCGAGAACTACCTATAAGATATGTTTGCAAAGTTGCAGGAGTTTCGTTAAGGAAGCCGATCTGTTGATGATTATGACAAAGAGTTTAGATGCTTATGATCTGGGCTGACGTAGAAGAACCCAAGGCTTACACTGTGTCAAGGTTCATCTCTAGACTCTGATATGAAATTTGCCACATTATGGAGGTGTAGAGGTTTTAGACCTTGGAAGAGGCGATAAAGGTAGAGTAAAGGGTCGAAAAACAAAGGAGAAGTGCTTTGACCTAACCTGGGCTAACATTCGCCCGACCCTCAGTCCTATATTGACCTATTCAAACCAAGCTGAGGAGGCCATACAAGGCCAAGGATAGGAATGATCGATCTGATGACAACCGAGTAAGCCAACTAGGCCGAGCCGGTCAGATAGGTTGACCTGAAGTTAGGCCAACCTTGAGGATAGATGAGAAAGGGCAGGCCTTCGAACGGATGATTAGTGAGGTGAAATGCTTTAAATGCTTGGGCTTCAGACATATGGCTACTGAGTGTTTGAATTGATACGTCATGGTGCTCCGCGAAGATATAGTGGACAACACTGATGAGAGCGAGCTCAAAAAAGAAGAAAATATTGGAGAACCCGAGGTCGAAGAGCAAGAAGAGACTTGTGTCCATGCCGACCAGGGAGAAGTGATGACCTTAGTCCTGAGACAAGTATTGAGTTCCTTACTGAACTCTAAGGAGGACTAGAAGGAGAATCTATTCCATACCAAGTGTACTATCAAAGGCCAATTGTGCACAATCATTGTGGATGGGGGAAGTTGTACTAATGTCGTTGTATAGTCTTTTGTGCAGAAGATGAGTTTGCTGACCTTAAAGCATCCTCGACCTTACAAGTTACATTAGCTTCATGATAAGGGTGCTTTGTACGTGGCTGAACAAGTAACCGTACCGTTCAGTATTGGGAGTGTGTATAGGGACGAAGTAGTGTACAATGTCATCCCTATGTGAGCTTCACATCTGCTGCTTATATGACCTTTGTTGTTTGACCGATGTGTTACTCACGACAGGTATAAGAATACCTATGCCTTTGTTAAGGATGGAAAGAAGATTGTATTATAACCCTTGACCTCATCTCAAGTAAATGAAACCTACAATCAACTTACTTAAGCTTGTAAGAAGAATGCCTTAGTAATAAGTCTAAGAGAACTCCAACTATTGAAAAGGCTGAAGAATCTATGTTCCTATTAATTAAAAGATTGTTAAAAATGAGAAATTTGGACAATATCCCTGATGAAATCCGAAGCTTACTAAATGAGTTTTTCGATTTATTTCTTGAAGAATTGCCTAGAGGACAGCCTTTAGTCTGAGGCATTAAGCACTATATTGATCTATAGCCAAGCACTACCTTGCCAAACTGACTTGCATACAAAATAAACCTTGAGTAGGTTGTCAAGCTGAAAAGATAGGTAGACGAATTCATAAAGCGATGATATGTGAGGGAGAGCATGAGCTCTTATGCTATACTAGCTTTGCTTGTCCCTAAGAAAGATGATTCATGGCACATGTACATTGATAGTCAAGTGATCAACCGAGTTACTGTTAAGTACAGATACCTGATATTGAGGCTCGATGACATGTTAGATGAGCTTCATGGTGCTAAGATATTTTCTAAGATCAATTCGCATAAGGCCGGGTAATGAATGGAAGACTACCTTCAAGACTAAGCATAGACTCTACGAATGATTAGTTATGCTATTCGGACTTACTAATATGCCAAGCACATTCATAAGGTTAATGAACTATGTAACACGGCCTCTAATTGGAAGATGTGTGGTCATGTACTTTGATGGCATATTGGTATACAATGACGATCTGAACAAATATGTTCAACATCTTCGCGAAGTATTTGACATTTTGCGAACTGAGAAGTTGTATGGAAATGTGAAGAAATGTACGTTCTACCAGAAAAGGTGATCTTCTTAGGGTTTCTGGTATTGGGGGAAGGACTTTGCATAGATGAGGAAAAGATCTGAGCTGTTCTTGAGTGGCCGACGCCAAAGAATGTCACTAAGGTTCGAAGCTTTCATGGCATAGCTTCTTTCTATAGGCGATTTGTTAAAAACTTCAGTACCATAGCCGCCCTCTTGACCAAGTTGACAAAGAAGAATGAAGGGTCTAGGTGGAATAATCGAGTTGAGCAAAGCTTTAGGGAGATCAAAGAGAAGCTCACCTCAATGCCTATCCTTTCATTACTAGATTTTGACAAACCCTTCGAATTGGAGTGTGATGCATCGGGAATAGGAATTGGCATTGTCTTGATGTAGGAGCGACAACTTGTTGCCTACCATAGCTAAAAGCTTAATGGTCATGCCCTAAACTATTCTGTGTATGAGAAAGAGTTGTACTCTCTTTATCGAGCCTTTACTGTTTGGCAACACTATTTACTGCTATGAGAGTTTGTCATTTATACAGACCATGAGTCTCTGAAGTATCTAGGGAGTTAGAATAAGCTTTCGAAGAGACAAGCTAAGTGATTGGAATTTATGGAAGGTTTCTCATATGTCATCTGGCATAAGAAGGGAAGCACAAATATGGTCGCCAACGCTTTATCACGACGACAAATCTTGTTGATTACTTTGCAGACTAAATTATTGGGATTCTCACTCATTACAGAGTAGTACGCTCATGATCCTCATTTCGGCCCCATAATTGAACAGTATAGGGATGGAATTGCTGTCAAGTGATATTATCTTAAGGAAGGCTATCTGTTTAAGGACCAAAGGCTGTGTATATTGAACTGTTCCATGCATGAGCTATTGATCAGAAAAGCTCATAGTGGCGGATTATTAGGTCACTTTGGGGAGACCAAGACGGTTAATCTATTAAGGAAGAACTTTTACTAGCTAGGTTTGGCTAAGGATATCCATGAGGTAGTTAGTAGTTGTGAAGCGTGCAAATGAGCTAAGGATATGCTGTTGCCAACACTAACCTTAACTTGGGCCGACCTCAGAATGGATTTTGTCCTAAGGTTGACCCAGACATTCAAAGGGAGAGGTTCTATCTTTGTTGTAATGGACCGCTTTAACAAGATGGCATGCTTCATTCTGTACCATCAGACTAACGATGCTTTATATATTGTTGATTTGTTTTTGCAGGAGGTTATTCAACTATATGGGGTACCGATGACTATTGTCTCAGATTGGGACACAAGATTTTTTAGCTATTTTTGCAAAGAATTTTTGGGGAATACTTGGAACTAAACTCGTGTTCAACTTCAGTAGCCACCTTTAAACTGATGGCTAGACTAAAGTGGTAAACAAGATGTTAGGCAATCTGCTCAAAGCTGTCGTAGGAAAGAACTTGAGGGATTGGGATCTGTTCTTACCAGTTGTGGAGTTTGCATATAGCCAAACTGTCCATAGTACTATTGGGAAGACCCCATTTGAGGTCATCTATGGCCTTAACCTTACTATTCTCCTTGATATGATCAGTACTCCAGCAGCTACTAAAGAGAGTCAATCAGGAGTTGACCAAGCTTAAAAACTGCATGAACTACATCGATCTGTAACCAAAAAGATCGCCAAATTTAATCAAAGACAGCATGAAATTGGTAAGCAAGGCCATCGAACTATTTCCTTCCACCTAGGAGACTTAGTATGGATATACCTTAGCCAAGAACGATTCCTACACTTGAGACAAAATAAACTATCTTCTCGAGTTGATGGTCTGTTTAAAATCCTGAAGAAGATCAACTGCAATGCTTACCAAATTGAGTTGCCTGATGACTACGATGCTTCTTTTACCTTCAATGTGTTCGATTTGATCCCTTACTAACCATAAAAAAGAAGACCCTGTGTGTGCCCTAGAAGAAGAAGCAGAAACTAATCTAGATTTAAGGGCAAATCTTTTCAACCCCCAAGTAGATGATAAGAATCTGCCCTCAGGACTAATCACTTGTCATCAAGTTAGAGGACTCTAAGGACTCGCGTGGAGAATACTAGCTCGAAACCAAAGCCGAGACGGAGATTCCTATGCTTAACTGATCTCCTATTGGCCTATCTATCAAATCTTCACATGTATCAGACATGTTCCCGCCTAACAGCAAGGTCTTATTCTAGAAGACAACTTAGGACTAATTGAATCGAGCTCCCCATCATACCACAGGAATTTGATTCCAATTTAGCTGACTTCTTTACTAGACTGATTGGCTCTTAACTTAATCTAGATCAAGTCGGCCCCAGTTCGGCCCTTGACTGTAACGCTTTCTTGCTTCTACCTACCTATATTCCTCATAGGCAGTTACCAAGCGATATGTGTCTTCTGACATAATATTCTAAAATGATTCTTTTATTGAATATTCTTTACCCCTTTTATCCCTTTTAGTATATTTTATCTAACCTAATTGTAGAATACCCTTTAGTTTTTTTGTACATGTAAAGTAACCTCAATGGATGTGTATATAAACCCCCACTTTCTTATTTGCAGACAATCAACTAATCAATATAGAATTATTCACGTTGAGCAACCTTAGTGTTCTCATTATCATTAAACTCTAATCTATTCCCCTTAGTAAGGAGTAGTGGCGAGTGACCCTTCAGTTTGGACTGGTGTGTCATATCTAGCGGATTATAGGCCGAGTAGAATTGAGTGGTGCGTCATATACATTCGATAGTTACCCGGACTTTGCTAACTTTTTCCCTATTTGTTTTTGGTTTGCTTCGTTGTGATATTTCTCCGTGTGTCCGACCCTGAAAATGCATCAATAAACATTCCACCTTTTTTTTTTTTTAAGAAATTGGTCCTTAAGGGTTTTGGGCCTTATTTTGGCCTAAGGGTCAAATTTTAGGTGTTAGGCCTTCTTTTTGGTTTATTAGGCCTCTTTTTATGGATTTTAAGTAAATGTTTTCGATTTACTTCCTAAAGTTTTCCATTTAGGCCTTTTTCACCTTGTTTTAATGGTTATTTCTAGTTGAGCCCACAAAGGCCTTTTCAAATGTCTTATTGGGCTCATTAGGCTTTTGATTTACATCTTTGGGAAGTCATAAAGCTGCTAGTCAATGGGGTCTTTAGGGGCTTATGGGTTTAGCTTTGGGTTTTTTGATAGATTTTGGGATTAACTTTCATTTTAGGATCCCTAGCTTGCTTCCTTATACTCTTTGAACATCAAATCTTATTAAGTCTTTTAAATATTCCATTTTTGTGAAGTGTACATATCTAATCACCTTCTTTTATTGGGCCACTAATCATGTTTTTAAGGTCTAAATCACCATTTAAGCTTACTTAGGTTGCTAACTCAACATTAGCCTATTAAACTTAGTTAATTAAGTGCTAATCTTAATTTATTACTAACTAATGACATGATTAAGCTCCAAATCATGAAGTTGCAGCTTATTCCTCTTGTTAGTGGTAGCATCTAAGCTAGTTCTTCTAGGGTTTCCATCCATTTTCTTTTAACTTCACATTTTAGGGCTTGTTAACTAGTCCTAACTAGATTTTTACTAAAGGAAATTAGGTTTTATCAACAAACAATCGTAGGTTGGCGATAATTCATGCCCTACAAGTGGCGACATGCTAGGGAAATAAGGGTTTAGCGGCTTTTCTTAGTTGTTTCCTACTAACATCCACTTATCACTTCACTTCTTTATATTCTAGTGCTTTTACTCTAACTAGTGAGCCATGTTTATGCATTATCTAAACTTTTTCTTCATTATCTTACACTATAATCCTAAAATATGTTTATACATGTAAGTTATGAAATCCTAAAATGCAAGAAATACTCATAAACTAGAAGGAAAAAGAGGTGTATAAACTTACTCAAGCTTGGTTGTGAAGACCCTTACTTTCCTTTGGTGCACCGTGAGTTTGGATAAGGATTGAAAGGTGTATTGTTGTCGTTGGGATGTTGGAGTGAGGGAGGAATGTATGGTGGGTGGTAGCGTGTGATGGCATATAGTGGTGGTGGAGAAAAAAAAAGGGTGGTGGTATAGCGTTGGAGGTGGCCAAGAGGGTAGTTTTGAGGGGATGCTTGTGAGTTGTTTTAAGAGAGTTTTTGGAGGGGATTTATGTGAAACAAATGAGGGTTAAAATAAAAAAAATGAAAGGGAGAGGGAGTGGGGGTAGCTGGTGCTTTTGGAGAAAGAAGGGGGATAAGGGTTAGCTTGTTTGGTTAAGGATACAACCCCTTTTAATGTACCTTTATCCTTCCTCTTCTTTTTTGTTAGTTTAGGGAATATCTTGTCCCCTTGAAAGACAAGTGTCCTTATGCCCCAAATTAATTACTTTGACCACTCTTCTTTAATGGCATTTGTACACTTGTTAATTAAGATGTAATGGATGTTGGTTATAGGATCAAGGGGTGATTAGGTTAATTAATTGCAATTAGAATCAATTAAGCGAATTAAGCATAATTAAGGTTGGTTTGGGGTTTGGTTCTATTTTATTACTTCATTTTGATTATGGATAGCGAATGATTTTTACTATATAATTAGGGTTTCTCATTACACTACGGTCTTTTGATCGTTTACTTAGGGTTTTGATAGATTTAATAGGGTTTTTTGATGTTTAGGGTTTCCCATATTAAGGTTTTTAAGGTTACACTTCCGTTATGATTATCGATCTTCTTATTTAGTGTTTTTGACTCATTGGTTAGGGTTTGCTTGTTTCATTTAAGGTTTCTATTATTATATTTTGAGTGGCTTTAGAAATTATTCATTAACTCTTTTGGCTGACTTTGTGTTTGAGTTTGAAAACTTGTACAATTTACATATAATCACTCCATTCAATTCTATAAAAATTTTCAAACATAGAAATTGATCTATTATGGTCTTAGCCCTGTTTGTTTCAAAAAAAAAAAAAAAAGAACTTGGAAAACATTTTCCTTACTTTTCCTTTGTTTGTTTTATTGGAAAAAGTCGTTTTAAGCAGAAAATATTTTCTTTTACAAGGGAAAACGTTCACTCATTAAAGACAAAATTCTTTCCTTTTTTTTTGGAAAATGATCTACTCTTTTCAAAATGAAATATTGTTTTCCAATTTAATATTGATAGGCATTTTAGTTCTAAGAAAATGATTTCTTTTTTCTTATTACAATTTATTCATAAACTATATTTTAAATATGAAAAATTATATCGAATAGAAAAGCTACAAACTATCAAAATCAATTAAAGTGGTTACAATAATGTATACTAAAAAATCATTTATATTTATATTTTTTCTTTTAAATAAAATGTTTAGTATAATATATTTAGAATAATATACATATATTAATATATTTATGTATGGTTATAAGCTTAAGTATTCACCGATCAAATATCAAAAAAGCTTTTCAATATATTTTTATAAAAATATTTAAATATGAAAACATATCATTTTTGTAAAAATATTTTTTTTAAGAAAAAAATATTTTGTTCTAAGTGATTTTCCTTAATACAAACAAAAAGTTAATTTTATTTCATTTCGGTCCATCCTGTTTTAGACTGTTTCAACGTAAAGCAACGTGTGATTCTGGCTTTCCAAACTCAAGTCCACGGAGAGGCGAGAAAAAAAGAAAAGGAAGGAAGAAAAAGGACGGAAGGAACTACTTTTAGCCTTTAGGCCACTACAAGAATCCGTGGGCGGAAAACTTTATCCGTGAAAAAACGGAACATGCGATGAGATGTCCGAAACTTCCGAAGCAATCGAAAAGGGTCAAGAAGGTGAAAAAGCAATCTCAAATTTCAATTATGGATTTCCATATTTCCTTTCACTATAAGGTTATCAGTCCAAATCACTCAACAGATAAACGTAAATGCACGTGGCAACCAATAGGAAAAACCGAATTGTAAGACGCGGAAAAATGGACATAGTAACCTTCAAGTCTCAATAATTCTCGAATTCTTGTTTCACTTGCACTCCACTGTCTTCTCTCTTTCTCTCTCTCTGCGTTCGTGTTCTTCTTCTCTAGAACGGTAGTCTTTCCTCTCCTATATTCTAAGAAACCCATGTAATTGTCTGTTAATCTTTTTCTTCTTTAGCTTTTAATTTTTAATTTTTAGTTCATTTCACATGGAATTTCTTATTATCTGTGTATATAATAGTTGAGAGTCGGTAACTTTACCGAGTTCAAAATTATTGTTGTTATTTGTTTTATTTTTTTATCTATTGTCCTCTTTTTCTCTTAATTTTTTTTTATCTGTATATTGAGATAAAAAATTATTGTTTTTATTTGTAAATTTCGGGTTGGTTTAGATGTGAAGTACTTATCCTTGATGGCTTTGATGCTGTTATCAGGTAGCTTGTTGGTAGTTATGCCAGCAATCCCAAAAATGCCTATTTGGGGTGATTTTATAGAGTATCTTGGACCTGACATGTCTATTAAAATTTTGATGCATTTGGATGACCCTTCTGATTTGGCTCGTGTTTGTGCCGTGTCGAGATCTTGGCGCCATTTCGGTGAGCCTCATCAATCACATTGTTGGAGTTTTTGTCTATTTGTTGTGCTTTATTTATATCATGCCTATGTTCCTGTACATAGGAAGTCATGGTTGATTGAAGCCGTTATTCAGCTAATAAGTGCTATACATATTTGTGGTAGTGTTGTTTATCTGTTACAGGATTGGATCAAAGTCATTTTCACTTTATCTTGGTGATCATGGATCACAATGCATATATTGTACTTCCTGATCTTTTGAGGTATTCAACTTCATGGACCAGTAGAATACATCCAAGGTTTTAGGATGGATTTTCTATGAGTTGTGGTGACAATAGGTGTTGATACTATGCATCATGATGTGCAAATTCCATTTCATTGTGAATTTTACATTTTTGTTGCATACAAACAAAAAGTTATGTTGTAGTTTTTCATCTTGATTATATATTATAATGATCTAGTTCTAGGGTTAGATGTTTCAGGATCTTATGTGGCACAGCTAGATTTCTGAATTAGATTTATTGGAAACAAACTATGACTCTGACTTGTACTGAAACAATGAATAATTGAGTCTGATAGAAATGAAACTCTAGGTTAGAATTGACTTTGAGTTTGCAGTTCTTTACCATTTTAAAAGGGATCTATAGAATCTATCAATTGCTAAAGTCCTACATATCGTGCCAGATCAACTAAACTTCAACATTACTGTTTTGTTCTCTAAAGTTGCCCTTCATTCTATGGTGGTTTTCAATGTTCTTGTTTGATAATGTTAAAGCAAGCTTTCTCCAAGTTTTGATAATCCATGTTTTCATTAAATTTGTCATTAAAAAATTGGGGTTCTTGGTATGTATAGGTGAAAATCATCTATAGTTGCGAGCTTTTAAAATTATTCACTTCGAAACTCCCTTCTCTTTGGGCTAAGACTTTGAGTAAACCTCATCAAGCGGATTCTGATACCATGTTGAATATTGGTTAGGTAAATCAGTGAATTGTAATAAATGAGAAGGTGTGTACAGTTGCTTGCAGCAGTAATGGAAAATGATATATAGCAAAATCCATACTAGAAACAAAAGAAAAAGAGCATACAAGATAAGCTCTGAAGAATCTGTCTGGCTAATGCTAAAGCTGGAGATCTATTGCTACCAAGTTTGGTTGAATCTCTCATTTTTCAAATAAAATGAATTGAGGTTGCTAAGGCTAATCTCCAAGTTAGTATTTCTGGGACTTTATATGAAGCAATGGCTAGTGACCCAGCACAGCTCCTTTTAAAGAGAAGAAAGATGGAGAACAGTTCAACTTTGTATGCACATCTTTCCAAAACCTGAGATGAATGAGCACATTCAAAGAAAAGATGAGCATGGTCTTTGTTACTGTTGAATTTAGTGACACAAATAACCGATTCCTTTTTTTTTTTTTTTTTTTTGTGTGTGGATGATGGTGGGTCACAAGTAATTAATTTTTCGGAAGTCAGAGAACAGGAATTTGTTCGTCCATAGAATTAGAGAAACAAAGTACACTAGGTGCTAGAAAAACAAACCAATTTCTAGTGACAAGAAGGACCATGTGAGTTTGAGAGTAGGTATCAAAGTCGTAGGGTGTGCCTTTGGTGACGACGGAGAGCTTATTGGGCTTGAGGAGAGCGGAGGAGAGTAAAAAGGTTGCAGAAGGAAAAATGGAGAGCACAGAGTGGGTAATAGAAGATGGGCGAGTGATGGGTGGGTTGGGGTGTGACCAGCAAATGGGTGGTTGCCTGACTCCAAAATCTAGGGTTGTTTTTTACTTATTTATTTATTTATATTTTGGGGGCGGGGAAAGAGTTACTTAGAAAAAGGGACATTTTCTGAAAAGAAAAAGGGTAGCTGCAGACAAATGATATAAAAGCTTAAACTTGCAAGTAAATTTTTAGCTAAAGCTCTCTGGTAGATTTTTATAACAGGTTATGGGAAGACTTGGAGAATGGAATTTGTTGACCTATCACTTTGTTTGATATGTCCGATGTTGCTGCTGTTTTTCCCTGATCTAAGCTCTCATTTTCTGCAGTCATTGTGAATAACCTCTTTAAGCTGCATTGTTTAAGAAGATTCCACGAAGTGTCGTGTGTTTCTCATCTTATTGAAGCTAATAACATCATCGAACCACTGAAATTAACAACCAATTCTTCTTTGGAATGGGAGCGACTTAGGAGGAGTCACAGGGTCTATGCCTTTCTGGCTCGTGGTCTGACATCTACTATTAAAGATAACTGTATATCAGGGGCCATTAGTGCTTCTAGCACCGATAACTACCCTGAAGAGAGCATTCAGAATACACTGGAACCGAGGGATAGAGTTGAACACCGAGCTTCATATTGGTCTAGTAAAGGAGAAGGCGACCCTGAAGTTCCAGAGACGCTTGTTTATAGCCTGAGGGCAAAATTATGTATTGTTACTGACATTTATATTCGACCATTTCAAGGTATATTTATATGCATAAACATATATGGAATTTATCGAAATGCTTACTCTCTTAATTCGCCTTTCCCCACTTCTATGCCTCCTGAAGTGACTAAGACCTTTTGGGATGTCAGCATATTTTCAGTATGGATTGCCTATATATTCAGCCAAGGCTGTCAGGTTCAGGATGGGCCACCATAAAATTTCGGCGGAGAGGGGTTGTGAAATCGAAAATGAGTTTAAACAAGGTATTGGATCGGAGGACGGTAACTTTGACTGGACTTATACCTCACCAGAATTTCCAATGGCGCAGGTTTGTTATGCATCTGCTCATAGCCTTATTCGTGCGGTACCTATACATGCTGAGTTCGTTGTTGCTTTTGTAGAATTAACTGGGCATTTAACCGCAGTGATTAACTTTCATACACAGTGCCTGATGGGGAGTTTGTCCACCTGTTAAAAGCTAAGAAAAGGAATTTTAGAGGTGTAATTCACGATTTCTTTTAAAAAGTTAGGTGAATTTTTTGGAAAATTCTGAAGCTGGGGAAAAGACCACAGGTTCTGGCTCCACTCTAAAGATTTCAAACTCTTGTGCCGGTAGCTGAAAAAAGGAAGCAATTTCTTTTTAATATCTTTTTTTTTTTACCCTGAAACATACATTTCCACTGCCATCCCAAATGGTGTATGAGGATTCCCCTTCTGGTAATATAATCCTTCTTGGATTAAGTTGAAGTTCAGGATGTTTTACTATTTGTGCAGAAAAATTGCTTGCAGAAGTTTCCGTTACCTGAGCCTGTTCTTTGCATTGGAGGTATCTTGCAAGTTGAATTACTGGGACGTGTCCAGAGCCAAGAAATGGATGCTTTATACTATATATGGTCAGCGAAATCACTCCCCTCTTTCTTTTCTTTGAATATTCAGATGAGCTGAGCTATAAGACTCTGGTGATGAACATGAAATTCACTAGTAGATACCAGGAATATACAAACGATCAGAGAAATGTTTTGGTCATGGTAATTAACAAGGAAGCTTTATGAACCTTAAAAGGCAATGTCTATTTTAGTTTGTTCACATGCAAAGTCTTCTGAGTGGTTTCTAGTAGATGTGATCGGTTATGTCATTTCAAGCTTAATAATCCTTCTTGCATCTCAGTTCAGTCTTTTCACCAGTCCATTTTATGTTTTCTATATTACTAGGCTTTACGGTGGGTTTAATTGAAGCAATTTCTGCTAGTGGACTGCAATTTGCCCATATTGATGTGCATCCATGTTATTATTGGTGGTCATTTCTTTCTTTTCATGTGGCTTGCTTACTTCAGAATGAATTTGGGTGAATTCGATGTAGGATAAAGTGATGTGTAAATTTGGGTCTAGGTATTTGCGTTAATCTTATGTGGCTTCTTTCGCTAGTGAGTTCAAAATGGTCATCATATTAAACCGTATCAGTCTTTTTTTTTCACCCTTTGAAATAAAGTTATGGTGTAATATAAATTGCATGCTGAGTTGAAGCTTTTTCTGTACACCTGTGTTAATGGTGCAGTGTTTCCCATGTTCAAGCCGTGGGTCGGCCACTTTCACCTGCATTTGATGTTGATATAGTTGACTCCTCGGGTAAGTTCACCTTGAAGTACTACCCGGGAGTGGAAAGTAACGTGTCTTCCTCAAATCAAGGGAAACATGAAGAAGGCACTTCTTCTCGCCTACGTTCCCTCACGGCAAGGTTGATGGAAAGAGGTGTTAGGAGTTGGGAGCAAATGATCTTGAATACCATTTTGGGTGCTGGTGTAGTTATTGAATCTGACGACTCTGATGATGAACTTGCCATTTGACCATTAACTTGTTTAAGATTCAAATATTGTTGTTCCATCTAATTACCATGTAAATACAGCAGCAGCAGCTGCTGCCATGGCGGTGATACTGCCTTTTTGTGACTGAAATGCCATCCAACAAAGGGTCATCAATTAAATCACCTCTATTTTAACCTATTCAAGGAGTGAAATCTGGAGGGCAACCTACTCAAGTTGTACTCATCTATAAAATTTGTGAACTAAACAAAGTAATAGGGGATTCAATGAGTCCAATTGAACAACGTAATATGCACTTAGGTCCTGTTACAGAAGTATCCTGTTCCACATGAATTAACGAATTCCATTACAGCATTTCCATTCGGCGAAGCGAATGAGCTGTTATTGTTACATATGGCTGCTCTTGAAAGTAAAATGTGTCACATCTAATAACAAAAACCAGGGCCAGTTACTCTGATGAACTTGATGAAACACTATTGGATTTACTTTACAAGGGAAGAGCTATAATGCAAAACTGTCCTCCGTCCCCTTTCCTGCTTTTGTTTTAAGCCTTTCTATGATAAAACCCATGCTTAATAAACTGTGATCGATACTGAAGCTCCAATACGAGTGGCATCGTGAACAGCAACTGGCTTCGGGACTTCTACAAAAACTTCTCCAAGCCATATATCAGATTCTGCCAGGAGAACAAGAAGACAGGATCTTTCAAATTTGCATTGTAGAAGAAAAGCTAATCACAGTGCTTGCAAGTACTGATACACGATATAGGCTAACACCGATTACCTTAAGTCGCACAACCTTTCTGATAGCTAACAGTAAGCCCGGCATGAGGCATTGAACATCGGTGATGTCATGCTTGATTGAGTAGACCTGCACTTAGTTGGTCCTGTTACATTACCACCTTGACAGAACAATGTCCTGAGATTCTACAGCTATTCCAAATTAGAATAACTCTTCATTCAAGGAAAAATTGCGCGTATTTTCAAAACTTACCTCTCCTGGACCGGAGAAGTAGACCGTTGTGCTGGCAGGAAGCCCTGGTAGCACCATACTATGCATGCGAACTCCATCTTCACCCAAAACTTGTCCCCTTGCCTTTCAAAATGAGAAAATTCTTAATCATCTGCTTAGGAAACCTTCAGATACCGCCGATCAAACAGTTTGTTTTCTTCTTTTAGATATGGCAAATCCTTCAGCCACAAGCAAGTGCAAGATAACAATGGTATCAGCAAAATGAATCGATAATTTGTAAATACCTTAACATCAGTTGACAGATCTTCTCTATTGTACGTCTGACCCAGATTTGAAAGGTTATTTGCTATCTGAACCGCATCTGATGATGGTAGATCCTGTCCCGCGACAAAATTAAGTTTAGGATTTTGTTCAAGTGTTTTAACCAATGCAGAAATCCGAAATAACATATCATATCTTACCCTTGCATTGGCTCTAGACTCCACAATCTCTACGTTGTTGTAGTGAAACGATGCAGATATTGCAGCTTGTTGCAGGAGAATTGATCCTATGGAAAGAGTAGGCGCGACAAGACATCCCTTCGATATACATAACAACACACGGAACAGGTTATCTATAGTCAAACGCTTATTACACAGCTTATGGTGATGTGTACAAGATCCTATAAAAGTTTGAACAATTTCTCACCACATGCTCACCATGCTGGCCTTCTCACAAAATGCTGATAATGCTGTCACTGTCTCCAACTTTATCCGAGGTACATAGACAACACTCTTCAATCCAAATGCTGTTGCCTAAGGATGGAGAAATGAGATACGTTTTGGCGCCAGTACATCTCCAGGTTCTAATTCATGGATTTCCAAAATCGTGTTTTACGAGTCAGATAATAGTTACTAGCGATTGAGAAGAACCTGTTTGACGTTGTCATACACCATCGAAGGATCAGTGAAATCGATCACCACTCCTGTTGCTTTTGACTGCAAGATACATACGGACCATATTAAAAAAGAGATGAATTGTATGTGCGTTGTCAATTCATTAAGTTTAATTATGTATTATTCTTCATAGATAATTTGGTTGGTACAGAAAATGCTGTTCAGAAGGACAAAGGAGTACAGGGTTAATTGAAAAACGATTTTTTAAGTATGAAAGTGTTAAATTTACCTGAGATATGGATCCTAAGACCATAGCGAGATCATTGAGTATTGGTATCTCCAGGGGTTCCATATCACACACCTACTTCAAATGATAAATTCAACATTATATAAGCAAAAAGTTTATTTTCATGTACTCTTAAACAAATATTCGGGACTCTTTAACAAGTGAGATAATGTTTATAATAGACTATTGATGAATAAACCGTAAACTTGTTAAATTTTTTTTTTTTTTTTTTTTTATTAATTGCAATGGATGTACCATGTCAATGTGCTGACAAGAAAAATTGTACAGATAGAAAATATCTTGCCAGTGTGAAATTCTAGGATCCCATAAAGAAAATGATAACCTTTCCAATATCTTCCCCAACAAAGTGAGTGTCCACAGCACCAGCAACCTCCATTCCTCTGGCTTTGGTTACAGCTACTACTGCTGCTCTTCCTATTTCCTTGGCTGCTCCATTTATGACAACCTATTGGCAAGCTTTCATTTAAAGATTCTTTTACCATTGTGGTTCCAAATCATACTAAAGTAGAAAACCATAAATAATGATTAAAACTGGATGGATTAAAAAAAAAGAAAAGAAAAAAGACAATCCAAACAGATCCGATATTGTTTTTTAAGATAAGATGAGTAGTGAGTGTTGAGTAGATGACCTTGATATTTGGTTGAGAAGGTTGTGCTGAGCAAGAAATGCAAGGCCTGGCTTCGACAATTGGAGCAGTTCTAGCTCTGTAGAGTGTAGAGTGGAATGGGCAGTTAAGGACTGCCATGTCTGATCGAGTCTAGTCCTCACACACACTTCACTCTACTGCGTCGAATACAACCTTATTTTCCTTGCAGTTGGATAATGCTGTCTTATCTTTATCTATTTATCTTTCTAGTAATAGAAAAATGGAAGATAATAAAAGCTTATACATATGAGTTATTCTTCTTTCGAATTTTAAACCAAAATAAATTAATAATTTGGAATAAAAGTTGGATTTTTGGATATACTGATTATTAATGCTAATTATCTTCATTTTTGTTTTTTTTTTTTTTTCAACATTCAAGATTTTATTTTCACTCATGTTACGTTGTTTTAGATAACTCGATACATTAAATTATTTTCTATATCGATGATTGGCTATATTGATTATTAATATTACTTATCTTGATTTTCTATTTTCTTTTTTAATATTCGAACTTCTATTTCTACCCACATTGTTTCACATAACTGGCTACATTAAATTATTTCCTATGTTCATTTTTTAAAAATATAATTCAAGAGCTTGACAAGCCTATTATTCTATGAAATTTTAGTATACTGCAAAGGGGGTTATTGAAGCATTAACAAAAGTTTATTCGTCATAATTGATGACAAATGGATCAGTTACAAGCTAAAATAATAAGTCATGTCAATATGCTTGAATCTCTATAATACTTTTCAAATCAAATTATATATATTATGATATTTTATCAGGATCACAATACTCTACGTATGTAGAGACACTACAGGATATCTAAAAATTTGTGACCGGTAATATACAAAGTAGAAGTTCTAAGCAACTCTTATGTTTGGCAATCATGAAAATCTATGCATACTTATAGTAATAGAAAAAAATAAGTGAAAGTGTTGTAATTGGCTAATAAAATGAGAATAGAAAATAGTAAAAATTGAGAGAAATCAGTGGAAATATTTTCACTTTTAAAGTTCAAAAACTTTTCTCCAAAAGTGGAGAGAAATGAGTGTAAATAAGTAGAAACTGAGCAAAATTATAAAAACACCTCTATGAGCAAAAGCAGATGAGTAATCTTATGAATACTTTTGTCGATCAATAATACATTTCCTTCGATTTCCATTGTGTAAATCTAAACAAGAAATGGGTACTACATTTCCTTCCATTTCTTTTGATTTCCTTTCCATCAATTTCCAATAATTTCTACACCATTGTAACAACCAAACACAATGTAAAAGTCGGTAGAAGATCTTACCTAGTACTCCAATTTGGTAGATCATGGATGTTTGATAAGAAGGTCATGTATGATGGTGGGAAGAACACTTGCTCATTAGAGCATAAAGGGAGGAAGGTAAAGCTAAGACTTATAACAGCCAAACAGGTTAAAATCATGCAAACTCAATTGAGTCGAGTTTTGAAGAAGGGGACTTTGGTAATGACCCCAGCCAAATTGAAGAGAAAGATGAAGCTTGAAGAGCCGACCTATCTGTTGGTTAGAAGGCTACTTAAGATGAGAGGATCAAATGACGAACTACTACCAATCGAGGTGAAGTCCCTACTAGATGAGTTTGCCGACTTGTTCCTAGGTGAATTGTTGGAAGGTCTACCTTCCATTCGAGGCATTGAACATGTGATAGATTTGCAACTAAGAGTAGCCCTATCGGATAAGCCTACTTACAGGTTAAATCTAAAGCAAGTTGTTGAGCAACAAAAGAGGGTAGATGAATTAATAAAGAAAGGGTATGTCCGAGAATCCTAAAGCCCATTTGCCATGCCGGTTTTGTTAGTGCCAAAGAAAGATAAGACATGTAGGATGTGTGTGGATAACTAAGCTATCAATTGCATTATTATCAAGTATAGGTACTTAATACTTAGGCTTGATGACATGCTTGATAAGTTAAATGGAGCAAGAATATTCTCTAATATTGATCTCAAATCTAGATACCATTAGATCTGAATGCGAGAGGGAAATGAATGGAAGACTGCATTTAAGACCTGCTATAGATTGTATGAATGGTTTGTGATGCCATTCAGCTTATCAAATGCCCCAAGCACATTCATGAGACTTATGAACCATGTGCTCCGATAATTGATTGGGAGATTTGTTGTTGTATATTTTGATTACATTCTTGTCTATAGTCTTAACTTGGAGACTAACTGTAAGCATATTCAAGCAGTTTTTTTAAAGCTCTGAGCTGAGAAACTTTATGTCAATATGAAGAAATGTGACTTCTATAGACTTGAAGTAATCTTTTTGGGATTTTTTGTGAGTGGTGGTAGTATATGAGTTGATGATGAGAAGGTGAAAGCGATTACTAAATGGCTTGTATTGACTTGCTTTGCTAAAATGCAAAGCTTCTACGGCTTGACATCATTTTTATGGTTAGTTTATAAAAAATTTCATATGATTGTAGCCTTACTCACCATATTGTTCAAGAAAAATGTTGAGTTCGAGTGAGGAAAGAAGGAGTAAAGGAGTCTTAAGGAGGTGAAGGAGAAGCTAACTACTGCCCTTGTCTTAGCTCGTCCTAGCTTTGATAAAGTATTTGAAGTGGAGTATGACACGTTCGAATTGAGCATAGGAGCAGTATTGATGTAGAAGGGCCAACTTATTGCCTACTTTAGTAAAAATCTTAGAGGAGTTACACTCAACTAGTTTGTATATGATAAGGAGTTTTACTTTTTGATCCGAGCTCTAATCGTCTGGCAACATTATCTATTGTCTAAAGAATTTGTGATCTACACAAACCATGAGTTACTATGGTATTTAAAGAGTCAGCCCAAGTTATTCAGGCAACAAGCTAAATAAATAGAACTTATGGAGGGATTTACTTATGTTTGTTAAGTACAAGAATAGCAAGAACAATGTAGTAGTTGACATTCTATCAAGATGATATTCCCTCTTGACTGAACTTTAGACCAGACTTCTTAGATTTTCTATGATCAAGGACTCACATGCTAAGGATCTATACTTTAGACCCATCTATACACGATGTGAAGATGGTCAAACACTTAATGACTATTATAGGGATGATGAATACTTACTCAGGAAGAGGAGATTGTGTATCCCAACTTGTTCTATGTGAGAGCTGCTGGTGTGCAAAGCACATGGTGGAGGGTTGTATGGACATTTTGGTAAGCATTGAACTCAAGAGGTACTGGCCTCTAGATTTTTTTGGCCAAGAATGATGAAAGATATCTAAGCTATGTTGGAGAGATGTGCTACTTGTCGAAGAGCCTAGGTAAGCATGCACCTTATATATTGCTACTTATCCCAACCAAACCTTGATATGATCTTTTAGGTTTACTAAGGATGTCCTGAGGGAAGGACTCCATTATGGTTGTTGTGGATCGCTTTAGTAAGATGGCATACTTCATAGGAGATAAAAGAGCGAAATTGAAGTTATGTGGCATCCCGAAAGCTGCTATTAGATCAACAAAACCACTCCTTACCTAGTAATGCAAGGGAGGCCATCAAAACACTTTATATGTTTAGTTTACCTAGACCAGAAGGTAAGCTTGGGAGAAAGCTTTAGTAGAAGAAAGAAAGGTTAAAGCCTTATTCCAAAACTAATGATGCTTCGATTATATTTTCTCTCTTTTTACAGGAAGTGGTCAAGCTATATGGAGTGTCAAGAACTATAGTGTTTGATTGAGATCCAAAGTTCTTGAGCCATATTTGGAGGCGACTAAGAATCAAGTTACTCTTTAGCACATTGAGCCACCCACAAATAGATGGACAAACCAAGGTCATCAATTGAACCTTAAGGAATTTATTGCAAGTTGCTGCTTGAAGGAATCCATCTAACTAGGATATGTGCATGCCAATCATTGAATTCTCCTACAATAGGACAACTCATAGTGTTAACCAGAAATCCCCCTTTGAAGTTTCCTATGGATACAACCTTGAGTTGCCGCTTAACCTAATCGCCCCATCCAGCTAACTTGAGGAGCCTTAAGCTGTTGAAAGAACTGAAGCCATTCGAGCTATGCATCAAAAAGTTGTGGACCAACTAACCCGAGCTACCTCCAAGCTTGAAAAGAAAGGTTGAGGATGAAGAAGTAGAAGATTCCAGCTTAGAGATCTAGTATGGATTTATCTTAGTAAAGATTGATTTCCTAATCTCAAGAAGAACAAGTTGTTGCTGTGGGCAGATGGACCATTCAAGGTGATTAAGGAGGTCAATCTAAATGCTTATAGAGTTGTTCTGCCTTAAGAGTATGAAGTCCCTAATACCTTCAATGTTGCCAACCTCTACTAATACATTTATGAGGATGAGCTATCTAACGCTAATCAAGATTTGATCCAAAATCTCAAATAGCCTAGAGGGGATTATAAGAATCAATCATGTATTCAAGGGCGCATGGCCTTATTTCCTTGGTACGCTAAGCCATCGACCAAAACTTAACCTCAGATAAGGCGCACTTCATCTGAGTAGATTTAGACCTTCTCCTGAGCTCCCTCGAACTATTGTCCTTCAACGAAACAAAAATGGATAAAGCCATCAATGCTACTAAGTTAAGAAACAATCAAGGTCGAGTTGCCCCACGCCTAACCTGACCAACCAAGGCTGATTAGAAGAATGACCCCTTATTTGTCCAACCCTCCTTAGATTCTAAACTATTGAGCTGCTAAGTTGTTGAATTGCTAACTTAACCTGCCTTATTAAGATCAGCTTTGCTTGGCAAGCAGTAGTGTTTAGACCATAGAATGGACAGTTGATACACGTCCCCTTTTTTTAACATCTGTACTATCCTTTTGTACTCGAATATTCTTTTTGTTTGTTTACAACTTTATCCTTGTAATTCATTCCCTTTTCCTTTTCTAGTAGGAATCTTCTTTTTTAGTTAATTATATCAACTTAGGACTTGCCCTAATTGGGCCATATAAATACTTGTAAAATGTAATAGCCGCAATAGTTAGTAACATTGAATTTTAGACATATTTTCCCTCGTAAGCTAAGTATTCCTTATTTACTCTCATTTACTCTTTTCTAGTCTACTGTGAGCGTAGATTAGTGGCGAGTGCTCTCTAACTACACTTATGTATAATATCAAGTGTGACCTAAGTTCGTATGAGGCATTGGTGCATTATATCCACCATCGATGCACGAGAACCCCCTGCTTAACCTTTAACTTCCATTTAGCTTTTGAACCATCTTGAAGTTTGGACCTACCCTTAGATCGTATGATATTGATGGCCATGTATCACCTCCTAGGTGATCCATATTAGGTTGAGTGAACATAAGCCTTAGTTGGTAAGTCCAATTGGTAAGCTACTAACCCTATTTTATCAACAATCTTATAGGGTCAAAAATACTTAGGGTTTAACTTGTGTTGTCAATAAGCCTTAAGGTTGTGCTGTTTGTACGGTTGCAACTTAAGCATAACCCAATGATATGAACTGGTTTAAGGACTAACAAGGACGATGCAGAAAGCTTAAAGAACGAAATGGGAATTGTACGAAAATAGGAAAATTAAATAAGCAAACCCCTAAATAGCTCTTAAGATAAGACGAAGACTCATGGCTTAACTTAATATGACACATGAGCTGATCCAATGAGGGTATTCGCCACCTAATCTTACTTAAGAGTTAAGATAAGAGTGAAGTAAGCAAATAAGCTATAAGCAATGTTTACGAAAAGATGATATGATATGATGTGATCACATGACCATGGGATAGTTATACTCGAAATATTAGGACATCTTACCAAAATGAAAATGACTAAAAAGAGTAATATCTAAAAGAAATAATGTATAAGGAATAATAAAGGGTATAATTGAAAATACAACAAAAATGGATATCTTGTATGGAGGATTCTATCATATGATTGCTTAGACACGTGACTCCCTAGGGATGGATGAATTTTTAGAAGAAAAGACAATGTTATATGATCAGAGCGGTGACTTTCGAGTCAAGGTGTTGAGCAGATAATTTTTCAAGGGTGAATTCACCTTGGATGTATTCAGGATGACTCAAATTTAGGTTGACTGATGGGTAGTTAGATCCATCGAGCTATTGCTTAAGTGTAGCTCTAGTCGATAGTTGGAGACAATCAATGAGTACAAAAAGGTTCGGCTTGACTAGGGCATCAAGTCGGTAGATTGTAGTAGCTTGGACTCCTCAGTGGTGGTTCGTAAGGAAAGAATTCACTTGATCATACTTTTTAGCCTTCAAGCTCGGGCTCGAGTCAAGGGTTCGATGGTCTAATTCCTATCACTAATCTCCTATTCCAAACTCTCCATCACTCTGATGTTTGTTATGTTGTTGTTTCATATGATTTTGTGCTCTTCTTAAGTGAAACCGTAGCATCCTATAGGTTTGTTCCCTGTTTGATTGTAGAGTATCGACTGTTGCATTACTAGAGTCATTTGATATGTATGACATGTGTATAGGGGGTAGGTAGCCGTACAAGACCTAAAATAAGGTAGTCCTGGTGCTAAAGTAGAAATTGGTATTATACCACCACTCAACTAAAGCCAAAAATCGAATCCATTTACTTAGGGCTCCTCTGGTCAGACATCTTAAGTAAGTTTTAATGCATCTGTTAACCATCTCGGTTTGCCCATCTGTTTAGGGGTGGTAAGTCATAGAGAGATCGAGCTCAACCCCCTGTATCTTAAAAAATTCTCTCCATAACCCACTTAAGAATATTGGGTCCCTATCACTAGTGATACTATCATGCATACCGTGTAACTTATATACATTTTCTACAAAGACATGAGCCACTTATGACGCTAAGTAAGGATGAGAAAGAGCAAGAAAGTGATCTTATTTGCTAAAATGATTTATTACTACCATAATGACTTCCTTGCCTCTTGATTTAAGTAAACCTTTCATAAAGTCCATGGTGACTTCCTTCTAACATCCATTAGGAACTAACAAGGGTTATAGTAATCCTAGAGTAGTAACATTCTCAAATTTGTACCTGTAGCATACATCATACTCTCTCATAGACATACTTCTTTCTCAAGCTTTGACTAATAAAAAATAGACCTAACCTTCTTATAGGTAACTTGAGCCCCTGAAGAACCCCCAATGCGCCTCCATGATACAATTGTAGTATTTTAGCACCATAGCCTAACCACAATTCGCCATTTTCTTCTTAATATACCATTAGCCTAAGTAAACTTACCATAATCTTGCCCAGCCTTTAGCTTGGAAATGATAGATGCATAGGTGTCATTAAGGGTTACACTGGCCCCAATTTCTTCCATTATTTTAGAATTGGCAATTGTACTAGTAATCTGTAGCAAGACAGGTTCACACGTTCTTAAAAGTGCATCGGGTGTTGAATCAGAAACCCCACTCTTGAACTGAATCTCACAGTCCATACTAAGTAATTTCATCAGCCGTTTGTGCTAACTGGGTATCACTAACTTCTATTCAATTACACATTTCAAACTATGATGATCGGTACGTACGATGAAGTATCGGCCAATAAGGTAGTGTCTACATTTGTCAATAACATAAACCAAGGTCATTAGCTCCTTCTCATACGCTGACAATCCTTGCGATTTAGGTGGAATTGCTTTGCTTAGGTAAGCAATACGGTGTTGCTTTTGCATGAGGACTGTAGTAACCCCTTCCCCACTAGCATCCATCTTTGCCATAAACATCTTAGTGAAATCAATTAATCTAAGGACAGGAGAAGAAATTAAGGCCCCTTTCGACCTCTTAAAGGCCACATCAATAACTTCATTCCATCTAAATTGCACCTTCTTCAATAGCCAGGTTAGTAACTTAGCTATAAGGCTAAAATTTTAAATAAAACACCTATAGTAGCCAGGTAACTTAAGGAACCTACACAATTGTTTCAATGTCTTAGGTTGTGGCTATTGCACTATAGCTTCAATCTTTTTAGGATCTGTAGCTACTCCATCTTTTGTAATGACATGTCCTAAATACTCAACTTGCATAGCCTAAAAAACGCACTTGCTTTTCTTTAGGAAGAGCTTCTCTTTTCACAAAACATCAACCACAGATCATAGGTGGCATATATATTCATCCATAGTTAAACTATAAACTAGGATGTTATCAAAAAATACCAACACAAACTTCCTCAAAAAAGGCTTAAATATGTGATTCATGAGTCCTTGAAAGGTGGAAGGAGCATTAGTCAGCCTAAAGGGCAAGACTAGAAATTCATAATGCCCTTCATGTATACGAAATGCTGTTTTAAATACATTTACTAGATGCATCAAAATCTAATGATATCCGAATCTTAGACTAAGCTCGTTAAAGAAATTAGCTTCATGAAACTCATCAAATAGATCCCTTATATTAGGTATAAGGAATCGATCTTTGATAATGTTTTGTTCAGTTCCCTATAATCAATGCACATTCGCCATGTATGATCTTCTTTTTCATTAAAACTACTAGCGACACAAATGGGCTATGACTGTAGCTCATAACTCTACTATCTAGTAGCTCCTTAATCATTTCCTCCAGCATTGTTTTTTGAACAGCAAAATGTCTATTTGGCCTTAAGTAGTTAAGTTCACAGGCTTGGTCTTGTCTTTAAGGTGAATGTGATGTTCAATCCCTTAACTAGGTGGGAGGGAACTTGAGGCCTAAAAAATGTCATAATATTCTTGAAGTAAATCAAGAATTTCTGGTCTAAGGGGCACATCCTTACCCATATCAACTTCAACCTTAGCATAAGTCACAACCTAGCATTGTACATATAAGGTAACATCAGTTTGAAGTAATTTAAGAAGTTGGTTACCTTTAATAGATTGAATAACTTAACTATCTCCACACAAAAAACAGTCTAAACTCATTTCAAGCTTCTAAAATTTCTAAGTAATATTTCCTAAGGAAGAAAGCCAAGGTATCCCAAAGATAAGGTTAAGACCCATGAGGGAAAGTAAGTAAACCTCAATTTCGAACTTTACACCTTGCATTTCCCAATTAAAGTTAGGAATCTTAAAGTGACAAGGCAATACAAATCCGCTTACTAGTTTAACCTTAAGTAAAGCTGTGGGTTGCAATTCATATGCCATTCCCTTGATCAATCTGCTATTTACAAAATTGAGTGAGCTTCCACTATCTACTAAGATATTAATGCTACGCTTTTTAATAAATCCTCTAGGTTACATTGGTCCACCTTTAAGTATTGTATCTTGCTGTAATGAACACAAGGTTTTATTTGGATAGCTCCTATCCCAAATCTCCTACAGTGTCATCCTCCTTAACTTCATCCATGGGTTCCTCTTCCTCTGGCTCGACTAATAACAAGTTGAGCCTCTTGTGCTTGCATCTATGACTCAACCTAAAGGCCTTGTCACACCAAAAGCATTGCTTCTTCCTTCACTTCTCTTCAAGCTCTTTAGGTGTTATATTGTAGATAGGTTTAGGGTTATAAGCTAGTGATTGGGTTTTATAGGTGGAATTTGGAGCAGGTAGTAAGGAAGGTGCTAGATGATATGGTAGCTAGGTACTAGGAAGGGGTTTGGGATTGGTTGGGGTCTTTGTGGAGTAGTATTTGATATAGGTTTATGTTTCTGATGGGTAAGAATTCTGCATGGGTTTGGTTAATGTTTGAGTGGTTTCAAAGGTAGTGGCTTGAAGTCTAGCTAAGGTGATAGGAATCAACTCCTTGGACTAGTCACACATAGTCGAGTTAAAGGACTATAAGGACTTGCATAAAGAATTCTAGCTCAAAACCCCATTTAGAATGAAGAATCCTATCTTGAACTCAATCTTTTACATTTCTACTAACCTGAGTGTCGAGCTCTAATAAGGACCAATACAATTTTCGAGCTACTAAGTTTTGAGCTAGTCAAGCTATCGAGCAACCACACCCATTGTCAAACTCTTACCATGATCTAGGTAGCTCCCAAGCCAACCAGTGTTAGACCTTGGTCCAAGCCGATCTACCAAGATACTTGACCTGTAGAGGATCTGACTATTGGTTAGTATCCGAGCTCTAACTTGAACTAGATAAAATCAACTTTGACTAATGATTTCCTTTTGATCTCATTTGAACTAAATTATGCTAATACTGAGTCGCCTTAAGATGCACTTCAGTAAGACCATTTACATTTTAGACCACTAGTTACTATTTGATACGTGTCATCTAGCACAATATTCTAGAATGATTCCTTACTTTTTCATACAAGTGTATTATTTGCCATTTTTACCCTTTTAAGAATTGTAAGCTCCAAAGTTGAGCCAAGTAACTGTAGGATTGAATTAAGAACCCAAGATTTAGGGCGATCGGTTAAAGGATTCGATCAAATCTAAATTATAAACTATTGAGATAAATATTAGTAAAAATGATCCCGTAAACTTAAATTTAAGAAAATAAATAGTAAAATAGGAGACTATAAAATTTTCAAATTTTAAGTATAATAATTGCTAATTACCGAAAAGGCGAAAAGTGTAATATAATAACTAATAAATTATTAGAGATAGATTATATGTAAACTAAAAATTTTAGAATGACCAAAATAATAATTAGGAATGTTCACGTGTACCCCACATGTATTTACGTGTAGATAAAAATACGCGAAATTACCTAAATTGGCTAAAAACTAAACAAATAATTATGGAAAAATCAGAAAAAATTAAAAGAGGATAAGATGCATCAATATCAGGTCGTGGCATGTCAGGATAAGAAAAAGAAAAATTAGCCAATAAAAATTGAACAACTTAAAAGCAAAAAATTAAGGAATTTGGACAAAGTCTTGTCAAATTAATGCATAATAATTACAGAAAATGTCTATAAATAGCAGAAAAAATCATAGAGCTCATTTGGGCAATTAGGAAGGTGAAAAAATTAGGAAGAGTCGAAAATTGAGGGAAAAATTCGGTTTAAAAAAAAAAAAAGAAAAACTGTGCAATTAGGGCATTTAAAGGGAACCCTTACCAGACGAGTAGCTGGAAGTGGACGGCCACCACCACCACACGGTGGTGGCAGCGCCCAGGCCGGCCGACAAGGCCACGGCGGCCCGCGGTGGCCAGAGTCACCCAAACCGGTGAGTCCAATTTCTAGCTCGATTCTTGTGAAATTTTGTAAAAATAGTAAATATAATTAGAAAATTATGAATTTTGTTATTCTGAGATATTTTTGTATGTAGTTTTTAGGAAAAATGTTATTTTGATGAAATTATGTCCTGTAATATATGGTCCCTAAGAAATCGTGCAAAACCGAGCACATTTCGGTTTAGAAATAAATGACCTTAGGAGTGTAGTTTCAAGCCCAAAATTTTTGTGTAGATTACTTAGATGATATAGAACATTGCTATGAAGCCCGTTTTCAAAAATTAATTTTTTAAATTTTTAGATAATTTTTAGGCCCTAAAATGAGGCATAAAATGGGTAATTTGGAGTTAATTAGGTGATTAGGATATTAATTACTGACTTAGTGAATAAGTAGATGTTTTAGGATGTTAAAATCTGATGGAGTATGATACTTGTAGCAATTAGAGTGTTAGATGTAATTATTAGGTTAATTATGTAGTAAATAGGTAATATGGAAAAATAGTACATTTTAAGATAATTTTGTAAATTAGGGTAAATTGGAGTAAAATCTGATTTAGGATGAATTTATACATTTTGAAATGATAATTGATGTTTAGAGATGATAATTAGAGTGATAGAAATATTAGAAGTGTAATATATACATAATAGGTAATTATTGAAAATATAATAAATAGGAAATATTATAATAAAAATTGATATTGTGATAATAATAAAAACGTACAATAAATTTGATAGGAAACTTGAATTTATGGAATTATATGAAAAATGTAAAAATTTATCACATTAGGAGTGAATTCGGTACACTAATATGGATTTAAGTGTACCGAGTAAAATAAACACTGACTAAGGGTAATGATGGTATTTAGGAGATAGGGAAGTAATGTGATTAATTTCACATTATGGGTTGAAACGGATTTCTAAGGTTAGAATCTAAAACATTACTTAGAAATCGAACTAAAACCTAATTTGGAAATTGATGCAAAAACCGAACCTGAACCTAACCCCAAACCTAGAATAATTGTAAAAGACTTAATACCTAGATAATTAGGCATATTAAACCTTAAACAAAACCTAACAATAAGCGTTATAGGATAAAATGAACTTATAATATTTATATGAAAAGCTGAAACCACGTTCGTGTTATAGGGATGATCGGCGATGGCCTGAGCAACTCGGACCTCGAGTGAGTGAACGAGGAGTCGAGGTAAGTTGGGATTAATACGATGCTGTATTTTAGAGGCTTAAGATTATGCTTAGTTGTACTTATTAGATAGTTGAATGTGTGCATGTGCTTGATTATGGGTGATGTTATGATTCTGTTTGTTGTTCTGGCATATACTGTATGATTTGTATGAAAGGATTGATCACCCTAAACTGGACTTAATCAAATATCCGATCAGTAATCATAATCGGACATGCATGGCAACCCGTTAGGGGAATTTAGGACTCTCTGGCCAAATACCGACCCCTTCGGAAGGGATAGCGCAGGATTGTAAAATGGTCCCTTCTTCTTCCTCAGTCGAACTAAGTGACAGGAGAGGAGGTCGCGGCGGGGGTGAAGACAATGGTTCGAAGGTAGTTGCGGGAGGAGCAAGGTCTCCATTACACAAGCCTGGGTTTGGTCGTGAGCTGTTGCATTAACGGCAACTCCTTAACCCGGATTAGAGCGGGCGCAATTTTTCTAATCTCACGACGGGTCGGACAACGTCGTGCGATGGCATTTGCTTGCATATGCATTGCATCTAATAAGTGATTGAAAACCTTGTTGTGTTTTTGGTATAGTTTTAAGTCCTCCGTCCCTACTTACTGAGCTGTGGTTACTCACATCCCTATAGACGTCGTGCAGGTGCTGGCTAAGAAGCGGCAAACAACTACTCTGAAGCTAGCAACTGCTGGATCCTGGGGAGTGAGTAAAAACATTAGAGAATAAACACATATTTTTAAGGTTTAAGCTTTTACTTTAGAACTTTTCATTTTTGAATAATGTAATGACTAGGAAATATATTACGAAGAAATCTTGTAAACCTTAATTGCAATAACTGTATTATAATATATATATCTTTCCTCACTTTCTTAGAGAAATGAATTATTTAAATTATAAACTGTTTACTTCAAAGCGGGTTAGTCGCGGACGCCTTGTGTAGATCAGGTCTAAGATAGCGGTTGTAAGGCCAACTTCTATCTTAGGATGGTTTACACGGCGGGGCTGTTACGACTCTGCCGCTTCGGGGCGTAACAAGAATGTTTTAGGAATCCTTTGTACGTTGTTCCGTTTTGTCATTTCTTCATTTAGTGTAACCTTAGTTGAGGTCATCTAAATACCTCACTTCCTTGTACATAAAGGACAACTTCATTATCATTGATTATTATAAGTTTCCTTTTTCTGAGAAATCCTAGTGTTCTCATTTATCCTTGACTCTTATCTATTCTATTTAGCAAAAAGTATTAACGAGTGACCTTATAGTTTAGACTGGTAAGTCACATTTAGTATATTGTAAGCCATGTAAGATTTAGTTGTTGTGTCATATTCAATTAGATAACTCCTTAAACTTGCTAACCCTTTTGCTTTCCTTTTTCTGTTCTCATTTATTGTGGTGTTGTCTTCGTCTGTGCAATCTCTAAGACACATAAGCTTCACTAGTATTAGAGCATGGTTCTAAGAGGGAGTGTGTGAAGTTGTAATAGAGTTGTGTTTGTTTTTGTTATTAGTGGTTGCTATGTTCCTTTCGTGGCTATTGCAGTGTGTTCGAGTGGAGTAATTTTTAAAGTAATGAGCTATGCAGTTGAGGTTTGTTAAGTGGTAAGAAAAGTTCCCATTGTTACTCTGTTTCACTGCTTCGAAACAGAGCAAGTTCTTTTCTGTGTTACATGTGTGTTAGGTGTTGAAGTTGTTAAAGCGTATTAGTGAGGTTCTAGATAGTGAGTAGAAGTGTTTGTTATGTATTATGTTGTCAACTTGTTGGATTCAGTATTACATAATGTTGGATTCAAGCATTCAGGGAGTTATTAGTGACCAAAATGGTGGTGTTCATATTGATTAAAGCTAAAACGATTGTAATACCCTTGGGTCAATTGATGATAAACTTGACAAACTCAGTAACCTTATTGAGCGTCTAATTATTGCAACGTAAGCCAACAGGCAACAACCATAAGGTGTGCCTTACCATAGCCAAGTTGAGAATGTTCCTAAGAGATTATATGACTAAGTTGGCTAAGCTAATTACTTAATTCAGTTCTACTAACCTATAGGAGTGGCAGACCTAGCTACTAGATGAAGACTGGAGTTGAAAGAGATTGAAGAGGATGTTGAGGATGTAGATGTAGAAGATGATGGAGAGGAAGAAGTTGAAGTGGAATATTATGAGGCATAAGAACGAAGACGCTGAGCTCCTTGAGGACTTGATAATGTGAAGCTCCAAATCCTAGCTTTTACTAGCAGTGGAGATACAAATGAGTATCTAAAATGAGAAGAGAAAGTTGAGAAGTTGTTTGACTGTGATGAATATATAGATGCAATTAAGGTTTGACTTGTTGCACTTGAATTTATTGGATATGTTACTATGTAGTGGAAGAATTTGAATGCGACCAAGGTAAGGGATTAAAGATGAAGTGTGCGAACTTAGGAGGAGATGAAGAGATTGTTGAGAGGTAGATTTGTACTCGGGAGTTACCTATAGGATACATTTGCTAAGTTGCAAGAGCTTCACTAAAGGAGCCGATCTGTTGATGACTATGTTAGAAAATTCTAAATGTTGATGATCTGAGTTGAACTAGGTGAAACCGAGGCTTGCATAGTATTGAAATTCATTTTCAAACTCATATATGAGATTTGCAACATTGTGGAAGTATAGAGGTTCTATATATTAGAGGAAGCCATCAAAGTAGCATAGAAAGTCGAAAAGCAGTAGGAAAAATGCCCTTAGAAGACTTAGGCTAAGTTTCTCTTTAGCTCCTGCTCCGTGTCGACTTGCTCATGCCGAGTTGCGGAAAAACATGACTAACTTACGATAGCCGAATAGGCTAAAAAAGCTAAGTTGATGATAGGTCGACCTTAAGAACATATGAGAAAGGACTGACTTTTGGATGAAAGATAAGCGATATAAAGAGTTTCAAATGCTTGGGCTGTAGACACTTGGCTATTGAGTGTCCTAACCAACGTGCCATGGTTCTTCGAGGAGATGTAGTAGCTAGCACCGACGGGAGCGAGCCCAAGGATGGAAAGAATGTTAAAGGAGTTGAAGTTAAGGAAGAAGAGAAGACCTATGTCTATGCTATTTAGGGTGAAGTGATAACTTTAGTGCTGGGACATGTGTTGAATTCCTTGCTGAGCTCCAAGAAAGATCAAAGAGAAAACTTGTCCATACAAAATGTACCATTAAGGGACAGCTGCACACCATCATTGTAGATAGAGGGAGTTGTACTAATGTGGTCTCATGATCTCTCGTATAGCTGTTAAGATTGTCAACCTCCAAGCACCTCCGACCCTATAAGCTACATTGCCTATATGACAAGGGTGCTCTACACATTATTAAGTAAGTATCTATGCCTTTTTATATTGGGCATTTATATAGGGACAAAGTAGCATGTGATGTCGTCCTTATGGAAACTTCACATTTGTTACTACGAAGACCTTTGTTGTTTGACCGGCGTGTTACTCATGACAGATGTAAAAACACTTATGCCTTTATCAAGGAAGGAAAGAGAGTCGTACTGTAACCTATGACCCAAAACCAAGTGAATAAGATCCCTAATCAACTCACCTAAGCTAGTAAGAAGAAGACCCTAGTAAAGAGCCGTCGAAAGCTCTGAACTATTGAGAAGGCTGATAAGCCTATGTTTTTATTGATTAGAAGATTGTTGGAGTTGAGAGATCTAGAAGATGTTCCTCATGAGGTTCAATGGTTAATTGATGAATTTTTCGACCTGCTCCCCAAAGAGTTGCCTAAGGGATTACCTTCGACTCGAAGCATGGAGCATTGCATCGATCTATAACCAAGAACAGCCTTATTGAATCGACTTGCTTACAGAATGAATCTTAACTAGGCTGTCGAGTTAAAAGGGCAAGTGGACGAGCTGATAGAGCAAGGACATATGAGAGAGAGCATAAGTCCTTGTGTTGTGCACCACAAACCATCTTTCTTATGGTGCATGTGCATTGATAACCGAGTTATCAACTGTATTACTATAAAGTATAGGTATCCAATATCGAGGCTCGATGACATATTAGACGAGCTTTGTGGCACTAAAGTACTTTCAAAGATTGACTTGCAAAGTGGCTATCATCAAACTCACACGAGGCCTGGTGATGAATGGAAGACTACCTTCGAGACTAGGCACATTCTTTATGAATGGCTGGTTATGCCATATGGACTCACAAATGTGCTAACTACATTTATGAGGCTCATAGCCCATGTAATGTGTTTGTTGATCGAAAAATGTGTGGTCATATACTTTAATGATATATTAATTGATAACTCTTATTTTAAATACATTTCACATGGTGATTTTATAGTATTTCCTTTATATTTTTGGTTTTTAATTAAAGAAATTGATACTTAATTGAGTAAAATTTTGATTTCAAGGTTTGAATGCGTTCTTAGATTGAAAATGAATTAAAAGAATTAAGTTTCACTCAATTTGAAGTTTAAATGAATGAGTTTTGAAGTTTTGAAATTACATAAACAATAAGAGAAAGTAACAATTTTTAGTCAAAAAGTTACACAGTCTGGGACACAACTATGTTCCCAGGCTATATCCATGCAAGATGATTTTTGTGCTAAAGTCAGTAAGTTATACAACCTGAGGACACAATTGTGTCTCAGGTTATGTTTAGTGACGAAAAAAGAAACTTTACAATACATTATATAAGGACTCATGAGAGTTTTGCACATAACTTTTGGATATTCAAAAGAAAAGAGATTTGAAGAGAGGGAGGAGAAAAAAGTGGAAGTAACACCCAACTTCAAGATTGAAGAGATTTTTCATCGACAAAAGGAGTTTTTCATTGTTTATTTCTTGATTTTGTTGCAATTTGTTTTTAATTTCATCATGATATCTTAAGATTCTGGTATTTAGGATTGTGGAACCTAGAGTTTCATGTGACTATTAGATTTATCGATAATTTTCAATAAAGTTTCTATCTTTCTTGATTCAATTATGTGTTTTAATTATTAATCGATATTTCTAGGGTATCAATCGATATTTCTAGCGTATCAATTTATGACATTATGTATGATGATCGAGAAATCACATGTATAATAAGATCTCGACATAATTGGAGAGAATTGCACGTGTACTTACAGGTAAGATACATGATTCTTTTGGAAAGTTATTATTTTTGTATGTAAATTCATTGTACATTAATGCGATTCTAAATTATATTATTAAGTGAAGAGATTTTAGTAAATAATTTAGGATTAGGGTTAATATGCTTGAGAAAGGTGTTAACTTTAGTTGTGAATCTTTCCGATCAAGAATAATAGAGATTGAATTGAATACATTTTAAGCAATCGCATGTTAAATACTAGGGAAAATAATTCCTAAATACATTATTTGCCTTCTTGAAGTCGTTCTTAATTTTATTGCTTCTTAAATTGCTTAGTCAAGTCTCATAATTAGATTAGTTTGTTAATTTTAGTATTTTTTATTCATTTAACCTATCACAATTTTTCGGTTAGATAATAGAGCTAAGGTTAGTATTAGTATTCGAGATCTTTAAGGGATTGACTTGGACTCACATCCGCTATATTAAAACTAATAGGTGCACTTGCCTTGTATTACTAGTGTACATCGCCAATCTGGTATGTAGAATACCTCCAAGCTCTTTTTGACATCACACGTGGAGATATTGTGTGGAAACCTGAAGAAGTGTATGTTTTGTAAAGGAGAAGTTGTCTTTTATGGGTATGTTGTGTCTGGGGATGGAATTCGAGCAGATGAAGAAAAGGTTTAAGCTGTCTTGGAATAGTCAATGTCAAAGAGTGTCATTGAAGTATGAAGCTTTCATGGCCTTACTTCTTTCTATAGAAGATTCATTAGAAATTTTAGTACCACTGTTGCTTGATTGACTAAGCTCACTAAGAAGAGTGAAGGATTCCGATGGAATGATTGAGCTGAGCAGAGCTTCAGGGAGATGAAAGAGAAGCTCCCTTCTGTCCCTGTCTTTGCTTTGCCAAAATTCAAAAAGCCATTCAAGCTAGAATGTGACGCGTCAATCATTGGTATTAGGGCGATCTTGATGTAGAAACATAGATTGGTTGTTTACCACAGTGAGAAGCTTAGTGGTGCCATATTGAACTATTTTGTATACAAAGAGGAGTTGTACTCTCTGTTTCGAGCCCTTACTATTTAGCAACATTATTTATTATCTTGAGAGTTTGTAATTTATACAAACCATGAGTCCTTGAAGTATCTTGATACTCAGAACAAACTTTCAAAGAGGCAAGCAAAGTGGTTAGAGTTCATGGAAGGATTTTCTTACGTGATTTGATGCAAGAGGGGCAGTGCCAATGTTATTGCAGATACCTTATCTCATCGGCAAAATTTGTTGACCACCTAGTAGACAAAATTGTTAGGATTTTTCCTTATCACAGAGCAGTATGCTTGCAACCCATATTTTGGTCCTATTCTTGAAAAGTGTCGAGAAGGAGTTGCTGTTGGAGGATATTACAGAAAGGATGGCTATCTATTTAAGGAAAGAAGGTTACGCATACCAACTCGTTCCACATGCGAGCTATTGGTCAAGGAAGCTCATAATAGATGATTATCCGGCCATTTTGGTGAGACTAAAACAATCGAACTGTTGAAAGAAAATTTTTACTAGCTTAGTTTAGTTAAGGATGTTCACAAGATGGTTAGAAGTTGTGAAGTGTGTAAGCAAGCAAAAGGGAAGAGATAGTTGTATGGAAAATACATGTTGTTGTCGATGTCGACCATACCTTAGGTCGACCTCAGCATGGACTATATCTTAAGGTTGCCTTGGACATCTAGAGGAAGGGATTTAATCTTTGTTGTAGTAGGTTGCTTTAGCAAAATGCTACACTTCATCTCATGCTATCGTATTAACGATGCTTTATCTATTATTTATTTGTTTTTGCGGGAAGTTATTCGACTACATGGAGTGTAGAAGACTGTTGTCTTAGATTGGGATACGAAATTCTTAAGTTATTTTTAGAAGATATTATGGAAAAGACTTAGGATTGAAGTAGTGAATAGGATACTAGGCAATCTACTCCGGGTTATTATGAGAAAGAATTTGAAAGATTGGGACTTGTATCTACCAATTGTGGAATTCGTCTACAATCGAACTGTCCACAGTACCATTCAGAAGACTCCTTTCAAAGTTGTTTATGGCCTCAGCCTTACTGTCCACTTAAACCAGATTGACGCACTCGCAGCTGGTAAAAAGAGTTAATCCGAAGTCACCCGAGCTTAAGAATTATAAGAGCTACACCAGTCCATGGAAAAGAAGATCACTAAGTTCAATCAGAGATAGTAAGAGATTGGTAATTGTGGTTGCTGAACTATTTCTTTTAAACCAAGCGACTTAGTATGGATATACCTGAGCCAAGAGAGATTTCCACACCTAAGACAGAGCAAACCATCCTCATGATTTGATGGTCCATTCAAAGTCTTAAAAAAGATTAATCGCAACATCTATTGGATTGAATTGCCTAAAAACTATGGTGTTTTCTTTAGCTTCAATGTATCTTACCTGATCCCCTATCGACTAAAAGAAGACCCAACAGATGCAAAAACAAAGCAATTGTAAGAAACCCCTTCGGATTTGAGGACAAATCCCTTTGGCTCCTAAGTAGATAATAGGAATCAACTTCTCAGACCAGTTATACGTAGCCTAGTTAGAGGACTACAAGGACTTGTACAAAGAATACTAGCTTGAAATCCCATTTAAGATGAGGATTCCTATCCTTACCTCAATCTTTCACATTTCTACCAACTTGAGTGCCAAGCTATAGTAAGGATTGATACAGTTTTAGACCTACTAAGTGTTGAGTTAGTAGAGCAGATGTTCCAACCTATTAAGCAACCACACCCATTGTTGAACTCTTACCATGATCCAAGTAGCTCCTGAGCCGACTAGTGTCAGACCTTTATCCCAGCCAATCTATCGAGATACTTAACCTTGAAAGGATCTAAATATCCTTCAGTGTCCGAGCTTTGACTTGAGCAAAACTAGATCAACTTTGATAGTTGGTTTCCTTCTGACCTCATTCGAATTAAATTATGCTAATATTAAGCCGCCTTAAGATGTACTTCAACAAGACAAACTACGTTTTAAACCACTAGCCACTATTTGACACATATCATCTGACACAATATTCTAAAATGATTCCTTCTTTTTTCATACAAATGTCTTATTTGCCACTTTTACCCTTTTAAGAATGTTTTAGGAATCCTTTGTACATTATTCCTTTTTGTCTTGTCCTTATTTAGTGTAACCCTAGTTGAGGTCAAATAAATGCTTCACTTTCTTGTACGTAGACAACAACTTCATTATCATTGATTATTACAAGTTTCCTTTTTAAAAAGAGCAACCTTAATGTTCTTACTTATCCTCAATTCTTATCTATTCCGTTTAGTAAGAAGTAATGGCGAGTGACTCTATAGTTCAGACATGTGAGTCATATCCGGTGAATTATAGGCTATAGAGGAACTAGCTGGTGTGTTCTATCTAGTTAGGTAATTACTTGGATTTGCTAACCCTTTTGCTTTCCTTTTTTTGTTCTTATTCATTATGGTGTCGCCTTTGTGTGTATGCCCCTGAAGAAACATCATAAGGTGTATGCCATTTGTAATGTGTGAGGTTGATACATTTGAATTGGATATTGGAGTTTAGGTTTCGTACATGTTAAGAATAAAGTAATTTAGTAAGGCTTGGTTGGGTTTAGTTGAGAAATTAAAAACTCAAATTCTTCTAAATACTTAGTTAGAGAACCTACTTGATAGAGCTTCTTTAGGTCTCCTATAGGATCATCAAAGGCATTATGTAAACCTCGCAAATTTAGTTATTTAATAGTAGAATTGAACCATAATATTATAGATAACTTCATGAGTAATTAAAGTTGAACAAGATAAAAATTTAATAAATTATAAACTTGAATATATTATAAATAATAAAACCATAAAAATTCAATCGAAACCTAAATCGTGTATAAAAACTCTAAATTTGATGTATGCACAAATACTCAAAATCGAACCCGAACTTGATCAAAACTCTAAAACTATAACTTTAAGATAATAAAATGAATAAATATCACTTAATAGTAATATAATCGCAGTCGATTATAATTATCGATTAAATTGCGTAAAATTTTTAACGAAAACGTTAAAATAACTCGTAAAAATTATAATTATAACGTGTATTAATTAAATTGATAAATTTTTATAAAATCCTAAAATTAATTTATAAATGTTATTTTTATTATTTTTATGATTAGAAAAATTACATATATATTTTTTTCTTTTTCTTCTTCCTATTTTTCTCCTTTGTTCCACATGATTTTCTAGTTGCAATGTGCAGCAGCTCATGTGCTAAATTAAGTCAAGTGTCGCTAAATTATGTAACAAAGGACAAATTAATTAAAGAAAATATCTAGTCTTAATTAATGCTTGATCCAATTAGATTTTCTTCCTTATTTCCATTTGCATTAAGGAGGAGAAGAAGAAGAACAAGAAGAAGAAAAAGGATTTCTATCATTTGATTTATTAAAAAAATTAGGCAAGTTTATTTATTTATTTTTGTACATGGATATATACACTATAACATGTACATGTATATTGAGTATTTTATTTATTTACTTAATTATTTATGTATGTATACGTAAATATATATGTATAATATATATAGTATAAAGTATGTACATGTATGTGTATATAGTATATATATGCTATGTATTTCCTTTTGTATGTGCATGTATACGTAACTAAGTATATATGTGTATATGTATATAGTATTTTCTTGAATATATTATGTATGTGTAAATGGGTATATGTATATATATGTATGTATGTATGTATGTACATAGTATTTATTTTAGTATATGATATATACATGTAAATATACGTATATGAGATATATGTACAAGTAGTATGTATTTTTGTATTTAGGTATATAAGTATGTTATTTCTTTATGTATATTATACTTATACATATAGTATATAATATATAATTAAAGTTAGAAAAATTTAATACATAAGTATAGTATACGTATAAATGTACGTATATGAATAGTAACACATACGTAAGAATACGATTATACTTAAATAGTGTATACAAAATGATAATTTAATAGATAAAGTAAGATAATAAATATATATATATATATATAAGAATACCGTAATTTGGAGAAAAATTTTAATAATTAAGTAAATTGAAGGATTTGATTAAATACAATCATAAGTATTTATATATATATATAATTATATCGTAAAATAGAAAATAAGGGAAAATTCGAAAAAAGGTACAAGCTTAACACGTGGCACTCTCATGTGTTGCCATGTTACTATTTATAATAAAATAATTAATTTTCATATTTTATAATAATAATAAATAATTAATTAAGTAGAAAAATAATAAAGTGGAAAGAATTGAATTAGTAACTCTAAAATCTAAAAAATAAGTAAAAATAGGTAATTATAGTAAAATAAGCTTAAAATAAGAAAATTATCAATTATACGATTTAAATAATTATTAAATCATAAATATATTAAGAAAAAGTTTAAATTAATATTTTATAATTTTTTAATAAATTTTATGATATTTTTATATTATAGTCCAAACTGCGAGTTACAACGTTTAAAATGGACCTCGTTATGAAAAAGTACACTTGAAAACGATCAAAATGGATTATAAGTTTATAAGAATCCGAGCTAAATCGAAAAAGTTATACGTAATTCGATAAAAAGCTTAAATTGACAATTTCATACAAATCAATAACTAAGTTAAGTAAACGGTACAAATTGCAATACTAGTTTAGTTTTTAAGCCTCAAACTTACTAGTTTCGATATTCTTTATTCTCAAGTGATCATGACTTTAAACTTGATTTGTCATCAGATTATTACGACTGTTGATAGACTCAATGATAGAGTGAGTACTCCTGATAACTCTATACTTGTTTTGTGGTTGTAGTTAGTGCACATAAATTAAATATTAATAACTTGATACATGGGGGATTGGGTTATGCATATGTCTGATATTGATTGATTACTGTACAAAATACTATTAAATATGATAATTAAAGATTTAGTTATATGATTGATTGTTGCATAATTTGAATGACTTATCAATATTATTTGATCACTTCATAAATTGACTTAATCATATTTAACTTAACTTAAATTATTTAGATCATGCATAAAGCACGAACATTGCATATAATGTTCCGGTTGTTACCTCACACGATTGGTAATAAAAGGCCTTAGAAGGATGGATTCCTACATGATTTTATTAGTACAGTGTAGGAGCACTGATATAACAAGACCCTACCCTTGATTTATGGGTTTACTTGGTACCGGAGATGTTAATAGTGGGTGATTGGGGATTAAATCTAGAGATCATTGCTATAGGGTGTGAGCGTGGATTGCGAAGGCCACCTCACCGTTAAACCTAGATATTTATATACCATTAACTGTTGGAAATAGAAACCTGTTTCGTGAAATAGAGAATTTCTATATATATTAATATATAGTTAAAACTTAGGTGCCACAGCTCAGTTGTGATTGGTGCCAATGTATTTTCAACCCTTACTTCGGAGGGCGTTAAATCTGATGTTGTATACAGCATCGGTCAACTACATATATATTGTTTGGCAAACTACTTGTTCATGCATTTATATATTTGTTGATAAATTGTTTGATAACCTGCTTACTAATATAGTATGAGGGATAATTTATTAAACTTTTGTAGCTTACTCCCTAATAGTTTTCTCTTGTAAGTTGCTAGATAATTGGGCATGGGCTAAGAGCTAAGTGTTGAGTACCAGTGTCGAGGTGCTTAGAAGTTAAAATCTGAGGAAAGACTATGTAAACAGTTTGAAATATTACATATAATTATTAATACTATAGTCAAAATTTGTGACTTTCGTAAATTTGAGTTTTAGAATTTTACTATCTAATCTTATCGTTTGGTAATGGATATTAATTCTGTGCAGTTTTGATGGACTGTGGCTTATTGAATATCCATAGTCATATATATGCCGTAGTAAGTTAATTAAATTAAGAATCAAAAGTTCAGTGATTAATTGTTTAAAGTCTTGCAATCTTTGACTTGTAAGGCAATTTTTAGATCATAAGTGCACATATGATATGAAAAATCAACTCGTATGGAACGAGTGGGAATCTGATAGTTAGTAGGATTAACCACAATCATAATTGGGTCAAGAAGTGATCCATCTGTAGTAGTGTTTTCAATTGTAGTAGCCTTCTACTTGTTGCTACTAGATTGGTCCATGAAAGGTGCCTTAGGCTCACTAAGTTGTTGTTGAATAGACTATATAGTGGTATTTTCATTATCTAATTGAGTCTGCTGCTTATTGAACGTCTCAGTAAATAGCTTAATCTAACTATCTTGCTTTTGTTGTTGTTTCTCATTGTGCTCCTTGAATGAGGTTTGAATAAGTTCTTCCATTTTTTCTTGCTTACAGGTACGAGGTATGTATTCACGAAAGTGCTCTAATATCACTTGGTATATGTTTATTGCAAGGAATAAAGGATGCACATATAAATCTAAGTAAAGAAGGCTTGAATACAAGCATTTGGGGAAGAAGATAATACTTTACTATTTTTCTGATGATTTCATTCTAACATTGTGTGTATTCTTATACTTATCATTCCTAAAGTTTGTTATGGATGTTATGTAAAAAGTAATACCATAGTGATACGTATCCCTAAATGCATGTGATGGAATATTCCTTAGAAAGTACTAGAGTATATCAACTAAAATGCATCAGTTAAGGCTACTGGACTCAAATGCATATATTAATGCTATGTAGACTCCTACTGTACTAGATTCTATTATTAGATTGAATCCAAGCCCAAGACATAGTAAAATTACTAATCCCGACTCATACACTGTCATAGTTACATATGGACAACACAACTTGAAACAGCATAGCAAAAATACTATAGTAGCTTCTTCTATCATGTTCAAAAATATCTCCTGAAACCCTAGCTTTGTTCATTTCCTTTCCCTGTATCATAGTAATCGTTAAGTCTCATCCTTGAGAAAAAAATAAAAAAAAGGGGATCCTTAGAAAAAATATTACGTCTGTAAGGCTATGAAGGCACCTTTTGTTTAGGCGATTTTGGCACTACAAGCACCTTTCGAAAAGGTGCCTTCAATGTATTTTATTACAAAGAAAGTACCTTTTGAAAAGGTACCTTCAATTATAATGTTATTACAAAGAAGACATCTTTTAGAAAAGCAGCTTCAGTTGTAATGACATTACAACTGAAGGCATCTTTATAAAAAGTGGTTTTAGTTATAGTACTTCACCATTGAAGGCTTTTTTTCAAAATGCGCTCTCTTTGGAAAAACTTGCACTCGAAAAAAAGTAAGTTAAAGCATACTATAGAGTATAAAACAAAGTAAAAGCAATAATTAAAATGCAACCGGAATCCTGAAACTCTAAATCCAACCTATTTCCTTGTCTTCCAACACATAGCTTTAGCTTATGACAACATTCATTACTCTATTTGTAGCTCACATACCCGAAATCCAAAATCATTTACGATAATTATAAAAAGTAAAACATAAGGCATATAGCACATGGAAACCAGCATGAATAAGTTAAACTGATATTAAGATCTCTATAAACAAAAATGTTATGAAGTTTAGTTTATAACAGATACAATGTTATCATCTCCTAGACCTAGTAAACACTTGAGACACTTTGGATGTCGGACTCTTAGTACGTCTCCTCTCCTTTGGAATAGGTGTAGCTTGGAACTCCTAAGTTTGTAGCAGCTGCTGAGGTAGCTTTGAAAAATGTGATGTGTCAATAGTAGCTATCTAAGAAGAACTCTCTCTCTAAGAACTGAGGGACCTTCACCCTCTTTTAAATGGTGCTAACGGTGTGAAAGCAGGTTCGTCTTGAATACTTGAAGTTGGGGTCTCGAACATGCTCCCCCCATTATACCCTCAAACGAGCCCTCCATAGGGGGTGGAGTCATCTTGTCATCGCTACAACCACCCTATCTCTGAGTACATCCAGCTCCCTTCGTCTTAGTTCGTTTGCTTCATTGGGTTGGGGGGTGGGGGGGAGGATCTAGAGGGTCGTACTCCGCCTAGATGTCCTCATTTGGCTCCTACACCTCAACCTAAGCTAGATGGGGAGGTTAAAGAGTGATTAGGAGATGGTCGTGTAGCAATTGAATCTCATGCTCGGTAGAGGATCAAGTTACTTAGTAACCAGCTCTATCAATAGAGATCTTAATTTGCTGGAACTCTTCAGCCTGCGAAAGAGAAGAGGTTTAAGACATCGTAGAGTAAGGAAAGTAGAAAAAATAGTTGTAATTGAAAGTGGTCTCATTAACTGTCTAATTAGTGTTTCAGTTTAACCAATGTACCAATGAATGATCTTCCTATGCCACTTTTGGTACCCATGCTCCACTCTTCTAGGTCCATTGATCTGGATAACCTGTGTGTAACAATCGTTTTATATAGTTGTGTAGGTTGATACAATGCAACATCTCCTTTGTATTGCATGCTAGTAGAATTCTCTACTCTACCAAACTGTTGAAAGACACGTTCGAAGAAAGTGCCACTAAATAATCCTTTTGTAAAACTAATGCTATAACTTCATCACCGCATCATCATCATCCTTAAGTCTCAATAATTCTTATATTCTTGTTTCACTTAACTCCATGTGGTGGTGCTCAAAATCTTAGAAAGAAATAAATAAAGAAATCACTCCGAATATAGAGCAGAGATTAAGTCGAATGCAAATCAATGGAAGTAAGATATATATATATATTTTTTTGTATATCCCTTCTATAATTACTCTTTACAGTATTTCCCTCCGATCGTAGAGAATATTCCCTCACATGGTTGGTATGAGAATAACTAACTTGCTTACTAATTGAAGGCTTGTAGATCTAGGCCTTAACAATGCCCGGCCCACTATTTACCTAGGCCATATTGTATTAGGCTGACACTATTCTTCCTGAGGCTTCAGTATTTGCACGTAGCTTCTGGCTTCTGTTGTCACTCCACTACTCCTTCTTATCGTATTTCTGTTCAGCATCAAAAAACCCAAAAGCCATAACACTCCATCTCTCTCTCTCTCTCTCTCTCTGTTGCTTGTTGTCTTCTTCTCTAGAAAGGTACAGTCTTTCTTCTCCGAAATTCTAACAAACCCATGTAATTATTTGTTGATCTTTTTCTTCTTTAGCTTTTAATTTTTAATTTTTAGCTCATTTCACATGGAATTTCTTATTATCTGTGTATATAATAGTTGAAAGTTTGTAACTTTACTGAGTTCAAAACTGGGTCTTTATCTATTGTCCCTTTTTTTCCTTAATTTTTTTTTAATCTGTATATTGAGATAAAAAATTATTGTTATTATTTGTTTTATCTGTAAATTTCGTGTTGGTTTAGATGTGAATTACTTATCCTCGATGGCTTTGATGCTGTTATCAGGTAGCTCGAAAGTGTTTATGCCAGCAATCTCAAAAATGGCAATTTGGGGTGATTTTATTGAGTATCTTGGACCTGACATGTCTATTAAAATTTTAATGCGTTTGGATGACCCTTCTGATTTGGCTCGTGTTTGTGCTGTGTCGAGATCTTGGCGCCACTTCGGTGAGCCTCATCAATCATATTGGTGGAGTTTTTGCCTATTTGTTCTGCTTTGTTTATATCACGCCTATGTTCCTGTACATAGGAAATCATAGTTGATTGAAGCTGTTATTCAGCTAATGAGTACTATAAATATTTGTGGCGTTGTTGTTTATCTTTTACAGGATTGGATCAAAGTCATTTTCACTTTATCTTGGTGATCACGATGCATATATTGTGCTTCCTGATCTTTTGAGGTATTCAACTTCATGGACCAGTAGAACACACCCAAGGTTTTAGGATGGATTTTCTACGAGTTGTGATAATAGGTGTTGATACTATGCATCATGATGTGCAAATTCCATTTCATTGTGAATTTTACATTCTTGTTGCATACAAACAAAAAGTTATGTTGCGGTTTTTCATCTTGATCATATATTATGATGATCAAGTTCTAGGTTGAGATGTTTCAGGATCTTCTGTGGCACACATAGATTTCTGAATTAGATTTATTGGAAACAAACTGCAACTCTGATTTGTACCAAAACAATGAATAGAGAAACTCTAGGTTAGAATTGACTTTGAGTTTGCAGTTCTTTACCATTCTAAAAGGGATCTAAAGAATCTATCAATTGCTAAAATCCTACATATTGTGCCAGATCAACTAATCTCCAACATTACCCTTTTGTTCTCTAAAGTTGCCCCTCATTCTGCAGTGGTTTTCAATGTTCTTGTTTGATATTGTTAATGCAAACTTTCTCCAAGTTTTGATAATCCACATTTAACAAATTTGTCATTTAAAAATTGGGGGTTTTGGTATGTATAGGTGAAAATTATCTATGGGTTCATTCGTCTTGGTGGACATGAGATATTGTCTCAATTCAATATGTTATATGTTGAATTTTGATGATGTGAGCTTTTAAAATTATTCACTTTGAAGCTCTCTTCACTTTGGGCTAAGAGCTTGAGACTTTGAGTAAACCTCATCAAGTGGATTTTGATACCATGTTGAATATTTGTTAGGTAAATCACTGAATTGTAATAAATGAGAAAGTATGTACAGTTGCTTAAAGCAGTAATGGAAAATGATACATAGCAAAATCTATACTAGAAACAAAAAAAAAGCTTACAAGATAAGCTCTGAACAATCTGTCTGGCTAACGCTGAAGCTGGAGATCTATTGCTACCAAGTTTGGTTGAATCTCTCATTCTTCAAATACAATGAATTGAAGTTGCTAAAGCTACTCTCCAAGTAAGCATTTCTGGGAGTTTATATGAAGCAGTCCTTTTCAAGAGAAGAAAGGTGGAGAACAGTTCAACTTTGTATACACATCTTTCCAAAACCTGAGATGAATAAGCACATTCAAAGAATAGATGAGCATGGTCTTTGTTGCTGTTGAATTTAGCAACACAAATAATTGGTTTCCTTTTTTGTCTTTTTGTGTGTGTGTCGATGATGGAGGGTCACAAGTAATTAATCTTTTGGAAGTCAGAGAACAGGAATTCGTTTATCCTTAGAATTTGAGAGACAAAGTACACAAGGTACTAGAAAAACAAACCAATTTCTAGTGACAAGAAGGAACATGTGAGTTTGAGAGTAGGTATCAAAGTCGTAGGGTGTGCCTTTGGTGATGAAGGAGAGCTTATTGGGCTTGAGGAGAGTAGAGGAGAGGAAAAGGGTTGCAGGAAGAAAAATGGAGAGTACAGAGTGGGTAATAGAAGATGGGGAAGTGATGGGTGGGTTGGGGTGTGACCAGCAAAGGGGTGGTTGCCTGACTTCAAAATCTAGGGTTGTTTTTTATTTATTTATATTTTGGGGGTGGGGAGAGAGTTTCTTAGAAAAAGGGGTAGCTGCAGACAAATGATATAAAAGCTTAAACTTGCAAGTAAATTTTTAGCTAAAGCTCTCTGGTAGATTTTTATAACAGGTTATGGGAAAACTTGGAGAATGGAATTTGTTGATCTATCACTTTGTTTGATATGTCCGATGTTGCTGCTGTTTTTCCCTGATCCAAGCTCTCATTTTCTGCAGTCATTGTGAATAACCTCTTTAAGCTGCATTGTTTAAGAAGATTCCACGAAGTTTCATGTGTTTCTCATCTTATTGAAGCTAATAACATCATCGAACCACTGAAATTAACAACCAATTCTTCTTTGGAATGGGAGCAACTTAGGAGGTGTCACAGGGTCTATGGCTTTCTGGCTCGTGGTCTGACATCTACTATTAAAGATAACTGTATATCAGGGGCCATTAGTGCTTCTAGCACCGATAACTACCCTGAAGAGAGCATTCAGAATACACTGGAACTGAGGGATAGAGTTGAACACCGACCTTCATATTGGTCTAGTAAAGGAGAAGGTGACCCAGAAGTTCCAGAGGCACTTGTTTATAGCCTGAGGGCAAAATTATGTATTGTTACTGACATTTATATTCGACCATTTCAAGGTATATTTATATACATAAAAGAATATGGCATTAATCAAAATGTTTATTTTCTTAGTTCTCCTTTTCCTGCTTCTATGCCTCCTGAAGTGACTGAAACCTTTTGGTGTGTCAGAGTATTTTCAGTCTATATATTCAGCCAAGGCTGTCAGGTTTAGGATGGGCCATCATTAGGTTTCTACAGAGGGGGATTGTGAAGTCACAAATGAGTTTAAACAAGTTATTGGATCAGCAGACAGCGACTTTGTCTGGAGTTATACCTCACCAGAATTTCCAATGGCACAGGTTTGTCATGCATATGCTCTTAGCCTTAATTTCCTTCTCCCCCCCCCTCCCCCCGAACCTTACAACTCCACTATCCTGAATAGTGTATGATCTCAAAAACTATGAGGATTCCCATTCTGGTAATATAATCCATGTTGGATTGAGTTGAAGTTCAAGATGTTTCACTATTTGTGCAGAAAAACTGCTTGCAGAAGTTTCAGTTACCTGAACCTGTTCTTTGCATTCTGGTAATATAATCCATGTTGGATTAAGTTGAAGTTCAAGATGTTTCACTATTTGTGCAGAAAAATTGCTTGCAGAAGTTTCAGTTACCTGAACCTGTTCTTTGCATTGGAGGTATCTTGCAAGTTGAATTACTGGGACGAGTCCAGAGCCATTTCATGGATGGCCTATACTATATATGGTCAGTAAAATCACTCCCTTCTTTCTCTTCTTTGAATATTCAGATGAGATGAACTATAGGGCTATGGTGATAAACATGAAATTCACCAGTAGATACCAAGAATATACAAACGATCAGACAAATGTTTTTGTCATTGTAGTTAACAAGTAAGCTCTATGAACATTAAAAGGCAATACTTTCTATTTTAGTATGTTCACATGCAAGTCTTTGTAGCAGTTTCCAGTGATGCGATTTACTACATCACTTCAGGCTTAGTAATCCTACCATCTCTAGACGGTCCTTTTCACCAGTCCATGTTGTGCTTTCTATATTACTAGGCTTTACTGTGGGTTAATGAAGCAATTTCTGCAAGTAAATGCAATTTGCACATATGAGTGTGAATCCATGTTATTATTGGTGGTCATTTCTTTCTTTTCATGTGGCTTACTTTGATCTTCCTACAAAATGCTCTCTCTGCAATCCAGGTGAATTTGATGTAGGATAAAGCAGTGTGTACTTTTTTTCTCCCAGATGCATCCTATTCTCTTTATGCCCTTTGACTATTTCTTGGCCGAAGTTTTTGCAAATAACTTCATGCGCTATCTATCCAAAACTTGTTGATTCCTTTTCTTGTTAAGAGATGTCAAGACAGTCTTATAACATGACTGGGGGATGTGACGATTATTTTACCACAGTCTGCTTCGATATTTAGGGTGGTTTCATCAGTTATTATATTTCTTAATAGTGTATGGTTGTCATATATCCATATAGCAAAAGTAAAAGATTTAATTACCAAAACATAAACATTTAAGAAATATAACCTAGATGGGTTTGGTAGATCATCAAGGTCGACAAGTAGAAGTATTGCTTAAGGTTGGTGTATTTATCTGGAGTTGCTAGCTTGTGTGTAGTTTTCTAGAATTACATTGTCGGCAACAGATTGTTCATCCAGTTCTTTCTTTCCTTGTATCTCTCCATGGCATGATTTGATGAATGGTCAGTGTAGCTGCATAAGTGAGAGCTCACAGGGTACAGGCACTTGCGTTGATCTTATGCGGCTAACATCGCTAGTGAAATCAAAATGATGATCATATTAAACTGTAACAGTATCTTTCTTTTCACCTTTTGAAACAAAATTTGCTGTAATATAAATTGCATGCTGAGCTGAAGTTCTTTCTGTACACCTGTGTTAATGGTGCAGTGTTTCCCATGTTCGAGCCCTGGGTCGGCCACTTTCACCTGCATTTGATGTTGATATAGTCGACTCCTCGGGTAAGTGCACCTTGAAGTACTACCCGGAAGTGGAATGTAATATGTCTTCAATAAATAAAGGGAAACATGAATGTGGCACATCTTCTCGCCTATGTTCCCTCAGGGCAAGGCTGATGGGAAGAGTGTTGGGGGTTGGGGGCATATGATTTTCCCTACCCCTTTGGATGATGTAGTTAGTGAATCTGATGACTCTGATGATGAACTTGCCCTTTGACCGTTGACTTGTATTAGATTCAAATATTGTTGTTCCATCTAATATACCTTGTGATATTGGCTTGAGAAGGTTGTGCCGAGCAAGAAATGCAAGGCCTGGCTTGGACAATTGGAGCAGTTCTAGCTTTGTAGAGTGTAGGGTGGAATGGGCAGTTAAGGATTGCCATGTCTGTTCGAGTCCAGTCCTCACACACACTTCACTCTACTGTGTCGGATACAACCTTATTTTCCTTGCAGTTGGATAATGCTGTCTTGTCTTTATCTATATATCTTTCTAGTTATAGAAAAATGGAAGATAATAAAAGCTTATACGTATGACTTATGAGTTATTCTTCTTTCGAATCTTGAACCAAAATTAATTACAAATTTGGTATAAAAGTTGGATTTCTGGATATATTGATTATTAATGATAATTATCTTCATTTTTGGATTTTTATTTTTTTTCAACATTCAAGATTCTATTTTCACTGACAATGTTTTAAATAACTCAATACGGTAAATTATTTTCTATATTGATGATTGGCTATATTGATTATTAATATTACTTATCTTGATTTTGTACTTTCTTTTATTAATATTTGAACTTTTATTTCTACTGAGATTTTTTCACATAACTCAGCCATATTAAATTATTTTCAAATCGTAGGTAGATTTTGCTTTAGAATGTAAATTGTAGCAAACAAGTAAATTGAATCACAACAAATCACACAATAATAATAAAAAAACACAACAAATGAATGGAGATACTCATCGAAATTAAAAATGTTAGATAGATTTGACTAATGGATCAGCTACAGCCCAAAATAATAGATAATGTGTCATGCCAATTTGCTTGAATCTGTATAATGCTCTACAAATCAAATTATATATCTTACGATATTGTATCAGGATCACAATACTCTATGTATATTGAGAAGCTCTTAGATACCTAAAAACTTGGGACTTGTAATATAAAATGTAGAAGTTGCAAGCAATTCTTATCTGTGGCGATCATGGAAGCCTATGCGAACTTGCAGAAATAGAAACAAATCACTAGAAGTTTTCCACTTTTAAAGTTTAGAAGTTTTTTCCAAAAGTGGAGACAAATGGGTGTAAATGAGTAGAAATTAAGTAAAATTATAAAAATACCTCTATGAGCAAAATCAAATGAGTAAATGTGCTGAGTATTTTTGTTGATCAATAACACATTTCCTTCCATTTATTTTGATTTCATCAATTTCCAGTTATTTCGACACTATCTACAATAACCAAACACAGTGTAGAAGTCAGTAGAAGATCCTACCTAGTACTCCAAGTCTCTATCTTATGACTCAAGTGTTGAAAATCTAGAATTGGAACCTGGCGTATGGCATCTAATACGCATCTTAAGGCCTATTAAAAAATCTAGAAGTGAAACTCGATTTATTCAAATTAATTATTAAGACTATCTAAACTTTTTTAATATTATGTAATATTATCTTGATGTCATCATCTTGTTTACAATTTTAACTGTTGATTACACATGATAATATCTCAAGATAATAAATTAAAGGAAATTAAGAAAAGCTAAACTAAGATCATTCATTTCCATTCAATTATATTTACTGGCGATAAAATAAACGATAAATACATAATACCTTGCTTATAGTAACAAACCAAACACGAGGTACATAAAATATAGGAATTAAGGTGATTCATGCGTAAATATATGATATGACAGAATGTACCGTAGCTGAAATCCAAAATTTAAAACAAGATATATGCCGTGGCATCTAATTTCAACTCAATTCTTAAGGTATTGACCAATTAATCTAAGGATAATGTTAAAATCATTAGCTAAATTTTATATATTTTCTCAATTTTATAAATAAAATTTGAAGTTACTAGAAATTATACCAAATCAAGTTTTTTACCTATCAAATTCTACAACTAAAGTATTAAGTTGCTAAATTTCTTAAACAAACGAACTTTTACCAATTAAATTTACTACCTCGAGCATCTATAGTCTTTAAAATGATGACATAGCAAACAATTATTGGTCAAATAGTACAATTATGAGTAAGGTAATAAATTTCACAAGTAAAAATTTGATTGCATATGAAATCTAAAAATTTTCAAATTCAAGGAGAAAAGACTTAATTCATCAATTATCATGACTAATGATGAAATACTAATATTCACGTTATCCCTTAAAATTATAAGTATTATTATGAAAATATTATATTCCTCTTTAATTCATGATAATTGATGGATTATGAATTTTCTCTCTACATTTTGATACATCTGGAGTAGCTTGGGTCATAATCAATTTTCTTATTTCCTTTTCTTTTTTTTCTTTTCTTTCTTTTTTGGCAAGAGGGTCATAATTATTTTTTTTATTTTTATTTTTTTATTTTTTGCCAACTAGGGTTATAATCAATCTACTTTGATGTTTTGTGGACTGAAAGGGGAAGAAGAGGAATTCTAGACATAAATTCAAGAAGTGGAACAACGTCAAGGGCTATTTGTGTTCTCGGCCCATAAAACAATCGGTCGAAATACGGTCCATGATCTCACAGCAGAGCCCATAACTGATGGGCTTCTTTTCCTTTTAACAGGAAGATATAAACTAATGAGGTACCTTTTGGTTTCAAAGAAAACTCGAAGATGATATTAAAAATAGAGAGAGTAAGAATATATGTATATATTCCTATCACTATCACAAACTAAGATACACTAACGTACCCTATAAAATTGCCAAAAATAGCATTCAGATAGGATAAACTATCTAAATATGGATTTCAAACATCAAAGTAAACCCCAATTCAAGTGGAGAGTACAGTAGCTACAATCAAATGTACCCAAAATTATATGTGCTTTCTACTCAACTTTTTACGTATCAAATATTATGGACTGTATTTAGAAAAATAAAACAAACATGTGGGATCCCATTTCTCTATACTAAAAATATATAATGGAAGATGTATCCAATTAATACATGCAAGAAAGTTGTAGATTTATTTTTTAATTTCCGATCCATGAGTTTGTGGAGCAAGAGTAGTGTTCAGTTACTTTTGGGTGATTCAAGTTGGTGTTAATTTAAATTGGTGGGAGTGAGATAGTTTCGAATTTTTTACTATTCAACGACAAGTGGCATGAGGTCCTAACGAAACTGAATTTTTGGCCTTTGGCGAAACATGATTTATGTTCTCCATGTGCCTCCTCCAATTGCATTTTCATATATATATATATATATCAGTTCAGTTGTAGTATGATTTATTATGATTGAGTTGTCTCAGGACCACTTAAGTTACTTCAAAGCTGTCATGTTGGAACCATTGCCCTGTTGGAAACTATTTCGATCATCTAAAATCCAACATTTGGAAAGCTCCATAATTGCTTTGTCATGAAGGACTTCTCTCGAACTCCATACCCTAGTTTTATTGATGTCGGAATACTTTTAGGTTGAACCCTATTTGTCATCTTGAGCTTCAATGGTGATGGGGGGGCAGTAGGGTCTTTAGCTTGTGTTACTATCTTGCATGTAGTCTATGAAAAACCTCATAAAATAGAACTAAAATGATAAAAGAAATCACCCTGCAGTCTGCAATTTCGATAAAGTAAGAGGTCAATTTAATTTTAGATTTAAACTAAAGAACATATATATGTGATGCCCTCTTACCCATATGAACGGATCCTCATGTTATCTTAACTTAAAGAAATTGTTGGTGTGAACAAAAAAAGCATAAAATTCTCTCTTTTTTCTTTGTCAAATTCAATTAAAAGGGGTCCTAATTCAATTATCAATTGTGGGTTAGGAGATCTTACACGAGAATTGAATAGTGCTCTCAATAAACCTTGGAACTTAAAAGAAGCTTTTCAAGAAGGTTGATACCCGTGCTCCTCAGTTGTGTGTTATGGATTTGGAGCCTTAATTAAGATGAATTTGAACCCAATGAAATGTTATACTACTATAGAAGGTGGCATATAGGGAATCCAATACTTAGGTTTCCTCACCAAATCTCTTGTTTATTATGATAAATGGACACTCTAGTTTGGTGCTTTTGCAAAGGAAATTGAAGGTAGATGGACTTATGGTGCTAGTGTGGGTGGCACATAGGGCACATAGGAGGTGATCTCATTGAAGTGTGTACCAAATTGAAGTAACCACCTTATTTCCTCGTTAAAAGTTTATTAGCAATGGAAACCTTAGTATATGAGTTATAGAATTGAACCCTAGGGAAGATAAAGAATTTTAGGAAATATTTTAAATTTGACTTCTAATTTATTTATTTATTTATTTTCTTTTTTCTATGTTGGGAGAGAAGGAGAAGGGGGGTGTTTAGAGAACATGAATTCATTCATTAGAGCACATTGAAATACTAGTACATATAGTATCGATAAATAAACCAAAAAAGACGAAGATACAAAGATGGTACACTTCTTAGGAAAAGATGGGTGATGTCAACTTAAAAAAAAAAAAAATCCAGTAGTATCATGGAATGAAATTCAAGATATACTAACCAAGAAAGATCCCATATTGAGATGAGAAGAAAAAATAAAATAAAACAGTTGAACTAAGATCTATATTTAAGAATAAGAATCTAACATAACTTTATTCATTTATAGAGAAAGGAATGCAATTCTTCAAATACTAAAATTTTCTCTTACTTTAGCAATCACATAACAAAAGTATTGGTTATATTGATTGAGTTAGGTGCAAATGACCAAATATAATGGTCGTTTTCAGGTATTGTTAAGAGCAAATAACCTAGAAGGAGGGGAAGATGATAAATTGTTAATATAAAGAGGAAAGAACCAAATTGATTTTATGATTCTAGATCCTTTTAGTATAAGAGGAGCTTATATGTAATTTAAGTTGTTATCGAAATTAAGAAATTATTTGGAATAAAAGAAACTGAAATCGGATTGAAAGAAGCACATTGTTTGTGAAATTGAAATTAAAGATTGGTATACTAAAATAAGCATTTGAGTTTATAAGGGAATCGTGGAAGAAGAGTTTATGATTGTTAATATTAAAAGGAAGTCTATAAAATGAACGTTTATCAAGTGGTTTTGATCCCATGAAGATTGAGTTAATTATAGCAAAGGTATGTTTGTGGAAGTTGATAAAATGAATTGGAGTTTCATGAAACTAGAATATATATATATATATATCTGTTTCTGTGTGTGTGTGTACGCACGCATGCGCAAAGTTAAAAAATGATTACAAGTATAGTGAGTTAAAAGCCAAAGCTTAGAAGCTTAGTTTTGATTTTCCTCAATTGACATAAGTCAATTTTGAGAAATCATAAATTTTACATATAGAGAATTATGGAGCTCATAGCATGTAAAAAAACTGATTTAAGTCTACTTTAGCATAGACCAAACAATTTATTTTATTATGGGAAGCCAAATTTGCCCTACAAGCTAATCGTAATCTTATTAGTTTAAGAGAGTTTATTTTGTTTTATTTGTTTTATGATTTTATAAGAGATTACTTTTATTCACTTTCCTTATTAATTCTAAAGTTACAAGGTTATAAATATGCTATGATCAATCGTATTTTCAATCTTTTTACAATAATACACATTTATTCCCACAATATATTGTGTTTATTACGTTACATGTTGCGTCAACTTAATTATTCACTTTTTTTTTTTTACTTCGGCCACTTCATTTTTAAAGGTTACTAATTTTGAAAGATTGTGACAATATTTCATAGGAGAGTTAGAATATTTTAAAAATATATTTAATTGAACATGTTGAGCGATAAACATGATATAGCTCATGTTATATGTAAAATTTTAAATTTTTAGATACCTAAGCATGGTATTAGAGTAGAGAGTCGTGACTTGGGAGTCTTAATCTCGGCATAGCTATTTCATTCTTGTTTAATCAAGTTATCCATTTGATGGGTTTCGATTAAAATCTTAACACACTGAGTGGAGGGAAGTAATAAATATAAAATCTCATGTAATATCTAACAATTTAAACTTTTGGATAAAATGGTTATGATGATAACTTTAATAGAAATGATAAAGTAAAAACAATCCTATTGCACTAGCAATAATTGAAATATAAAATAAAATGTCAGGAAGATGGAACGATTACTATTTGACCAATAATCATGTCAATGCAATAATTATACCAATGGCCTCAAACCATGCACTCATCCTCAATTGTCTTGTCATTTTATACCAAATCAATTAACTCCGTAAAAAGAAGCACGGGGGCCTTCCTTACTCTCCCTTTATTTCTGCCTTGTAGCATTATGAGCGATGATAGAACAAAGACTAGGAGCTGGCACTGACATTTGCCATGTTCATGTGTCGATTCACTAGTCGACTCATGCAGTATTGTCAAGACTATCGACTATGCAAACACAACATATTCGGACAGATATTCATGTTGTATCTTTTCACCAAATTAATAAAGGTGGACACATACATAAAGCAAGTATGGGTATAGTTTTGCAATGTCACGTATGCTATATGGTAGTGCACCGACAAAAACATCTCTATTCCGGGGACTAAATGGTGAATATCAAGTTTGAAGTAGGAAAAAAAAAAAAAAACTACAATGTCCAAAAAGGAAAGTGTACATACATACATACATACATACATATATATATATATATATATATATATACATATTTATTTATTTGAAGACTCTTAGAAATCAACAATCTCGTAATCATATGATACTATAAGCTTTTGTACTATCAATTAAATCATGGTTAGGCAGAGTAAATGATTAAAAAATAAAAAAGTTGTTTTCAGGTATTAAACCCAAGAACCAATATAAATTCTCATATAATTACTTACATCTTATTCATTTAGTCAACTCCTTATTTGATCATGGAAGATGGGTGGGGAATCAATAGGTGTATTTACTATAATTATTGAATTATTGTGATCGAACCCGAATTATAACTTGACCCTATATTAATTTGGGAATTCAACCACAAACGAATTTTTTGGGAGGTTTATGATTCTGAGATGAAGCCCCTAGCAGTACGAACCGATCCGTCTTTTAATGGCTATGTATATAAACGGTTCCAAGGTTTTATAATGTATTCAGCATCAATTTTTTCTCAAGGAATAAGAGTTCTCTTCTTGCTTGTGGCGTAGGCCAAATTGGTTGAGCCACGTACATTCTCTTATGTTCTTTATTTTTCTTGCAGTTTGTTTTTTGGTTAAATTTCTACTATTGAATGCAATAGTTATGATTTATTGAAACCTTTTAAACTTCTGATCGTTTCAAATGGGCAAATAAGGCCTGTGTCATTTATATCTTTCTTCGAGGTAAATTACTTATACGTAGTTAAAGCTATTCATCAAGTATTGGTTCTTGTTACTTTCCGGACGTTACTGAATCATCATTTATGATTATTCTTTTTTCAGTGGTTTTATTTTGAAGGTATTTATATATTTTTAAAAGTTATATAAAAAGTGTGAAGATATACTTTAAGAGATTTATTCTCACCAAACCAATAATTTTTAGGTGTACTTACAATTATATATATGTTGTTGCAAAGGCTTTGGTTAAGTGACGTGGCACTCATGCCAACTGGGACCATTTACTAAGTAGGATGTATAATAAGTGCCAGCTGGAGTAATAGCGAGATTAAGTAGGATATGAGCTGGCATGATTAATCCTAACTTATTACTGCTTAAGAAGATTAAATCTTTCTATACTTTTGTCCTAAGAAGAGTATTTTCTATAAGTTTGTTTCTAAGCTTAGCTGATAGTGGTCTTAACCTTTCCTAAATTCACTAAATTTGAATACGACCATCAACACTTAAAAAAAAAAAAAAAAAAGAAAGAAAACGATCTCTCTACTTTAATTTTAAGATTCTTAAAAAGAGTTTTAAATATTTTTCTTCCAATTATTTGTGGAATCCATACAAAAAGAAGTAATCCGCCATTAAAGTTTCCGGAGAAAATTGCTTCAATAGGGTGAATAAGATCGTGTCAGATGACATGTCCGTTTTAAAGTTTTATGTTCGTTCGATTGTACTTCAACATAGATAAGGCCTTTACGTGTAGACGGTGCTGAAGGATGGCTCTTTTAAGGATCAAAACAAGAACCGAAGCCACCATGCTTGTCAAGTGAGAAACTGCATTATCAATGCCATCAATTAACCCGACTCCCTTTTGGTCCGTAAAGGAAAATAGCGAGAATCCTTAGACCAATAAGAGTGTTATACAGATTGCTTCTAACTTTTGTTTGAGACTTCCACATTGAAAACTTATTCGTTTTTATGCTAGGAAACCTAAAAAGGTTATGATCAACATGTCTCTTGGTGGTAATGATAACACTAAGATATATATATATATATATATATATATATATAAAGAGAGAGAGAGAGAGAGAGAATACATAAATGTAGTTCTTTGGATTTATTGTGATTCCTCAATTGAGCTTTGAAATGTAGGATAACAGGAAATACATGTCTATCAATTTTTCCATATGGGTTTCCTTTATCATAACATTAAAAAGTGACATAGAGATAGGTAGTCTTCGGCCATGTAATTTTTCCTTATTTTTACCTATTTAAAATTGATTATAAAATTTCTAAAGTAAGATTAATTACGCGAGAAAAGCTAAACGGATTTTATTTTATTGTTATCGATAAGACTATCTTCAACCTTATGAATTACATAAATTTCCTTACGATCCTACTTCAAAATTTTAAGGAAATTTTTGCTAGGAGTCAATATGTGTCAATTTTTTATAGGTTGATAATAATTGACTTAATAAAATATCATTATTAAGAATATTAAATTAAATAAAGAATTCAAAATTACAAAATCATACAAATTAAAAAGAAAAAGAAAAAAAATACAAACCCTTTGAGAGTAGCAACCTATCTAGTGGCTATTCATCCCCTTGTCTTGTGATGGCTAAACTACTACAAAATAAATGGTGTATAATGCAACTTACTTACAAATGTGGACTTGAGTGACCCACTTAAGTTGATGGATTGTTATCCACCGACTTAAAACCAAAATGCAAATAAAAGTTAATTTTTGTGTTTTTACTATCCAATTGCATAACTTGATTATAACATATAGGCAATTTATGTCAATTATTTATTTATTTATTTTTTTGTGCTGGTGCCACCTAATAGGTAGCCAACCACTATAGAGGTCACAACTTACCACATGCTTCTAGGTGGTCAACTATTTGTAGGGTAACTATGTAGTTGCCGCATAAGGTTTTCAAATTTTTTATTCTTTTGATATATATATATTTTTTTGTGATTTTTACTATATCTTCTATTTTAGTGTGATTAGTATGTTATACTCCTAAAATAATCATTATAAACCTATTATAAATTGACACGTGTTAATTCTTAACAAATTTTTAATAAATTAAATAGAACGTTTCAAATGGAAAAATTTTAAAACATTAACGACTTAACTAAAAGAAAAGGATTAACGATCCAAATAAGAAAAAGTAGCCAATGTCAAAACTAAATGTACTCTACCTTTTTTCTTTATCCTTCGGATGACAACATTTTAAGGTTAAGAAGGAGAAAGGTCTATTGGGGGAAAAATAAAACAAAATAAAGTAAAATAAAAGTTTAGAAGTGGTGATCCTTTAGTGGATTAATTCCTTGGTAAATAACCCCTTTATCCCATGGATATCCTCAACACTATGGAATTAAAGGAAAAAATTGAGGGAGAAGGAACTTGAAGGGAAAAAAAATTTGCTTTTTCCTTGTTTAGAATAGCTTAGAAAACGTAGTTGAATAGATTTGATTGGACAAGTTTTCATTGGGACTTAATTGTTGAAATCACAAATTAATTATATGATTATATGATTTTTTATAAAAAATATAACGATGTAAAATTTTTTAACCGTAGATTTTTAGTAAAATTATAAATTTAAATATACTATTTTACAAGATTAAGATTTTATCAATTTTATATAATTTTATAAATTTATAAATTTAAAATTTCAATAGAATTGAATTTTGACGATGACGATTGAAACCATCAAAATCGTTCTCTCCATACTATGAGATAATAGAAAAGAAAGTCAAAGAAAATTACTAGAGTATCCTTTTGACGATTACACAATTTAAATTTCAATGGCAGTTATTGTAATTTATCCAATTTAGAAATATACTTAATTTATTCTAATTTTTTTTCCTTCATTTCTTTATTATTATTTCTTGTTTTTTTTTTATTTTTTTTTTAAAAAAAACTTTCTTCTTATTTTCAAAAAGCAAAATAATGTGAAGGGAACTTTATCCTGGAATTCCCAAAGTACTCCCAGTAAAAAGATGGTCTACATGTGTCAGATTCAACCACTGATATTCTCCAATGAATTTTACCTATTCTTCTGTTTCCTCACCCCCGGAGGAAAACAACAGTTTTAGAGGTCGGTCGTGAATCCATATATGTCCCATACGGTTGAAATATCTGTCCCATATAAAACGACTAATAGGACATACTAGGGTTCTGTTCCATCTCACGTGCACGATATTTTTGACCCCCGGTCCACAGAAAGTTTCCATGAAACCGCTTCCAAACCTAAAAAATAAAAAATAAAAAACAAAATAAAAGGAAAAGGAAAAGGAAATTTAAAAAAAAAAAAAGAGAGAAAAGAAAAAGGTAATTCCGTCCTACACTTATTTTATATACCAAATGGTCGGTCTCTTGTCCCCATTCAAAAGGCCACCCACCCAATTGCTCAGAAACCCTAAGCCAGACAATCAGATCAAACTAAAATCGTTTGCTATCTTAGGAACATAGAAGAAACGTTATATCATATTTTCATTATAACAAAAATTAGTTAAAAAGTATATGTACAATTGGGATCCAACCAAAGAACGACATAGCCGGCTTATATGCTAGACATGTCAGGTTCGAAAAACACATTTTATTCACTAATTACCATAGAGTTAATTTGATATAAGTATTACTATACTATATCGATATGGATGTAATAGGTACATAGGTTTGATTTATTTTTTTATTACTTGTAACATATGTAACCAATGAAACTGAAAGTTACATTTTATAAAATATTTCAATAAGGATAAAATGATCCTTTTAGTGTAATTTGTAAATTTATTATATAAACTCTATATTATGTTTTTATGAGATCCCATTTCAACTTTTTATAAGTCTAAGCCAACAGCCTATATGAACTTGTACATCCCCATCGTCCTCCACTATATTTGAAGAAGATACTTTCTTTTGTGGCATAATAAGTCAGTTTATTTTTCTTTCGCTAGTAAATTGGAAATTTCATGTTGACTAATATTACATAAATTCCATACTCTATCAAGCTTATAATAAACTCTTACACATGTTAAAAGGTATTTTTTTTCTACGTTCTTACAACGAGATGCGTCATCCACCACACCCACACGAGAGTAATATATATATATATATATAAAATTCTGATAATAAATATCGATTAATTTAATTTGAGGAGCTACAGGAAAATTTTGATTGGCTAGCTAGCAAGCACTTTCACGGAAATGCCAATTTAGGTTGCAGAGTCTCCATCCCATCCAATTTCGCCGGCAAAAGGAATCTGAATTTCCCACGCGATGCCCACGTACCAAAGCCTTCGAGGAAAACGACATGTGTGTGAATGTGTGATGCAGCTTTCTCTAGTCGTAGAATGTCGGTGGCATTCATCTCTATTTTGCATACGTGATCAACTCCAGGTTTTTTTTTTATAAAAGTTTTAGGAGTACTGATATATATATATATATATATAAATTGATAAATAATAAATAAATATTAATATAATTTTAATATGTAAAAGTATTATAAGTATTTTTTTAAATAAATATATATTTTTATTATTATATATTTAAATATTATTAATATTTATATATTATTTATCGATTTACGTGATATGATACGTTAGTAATATTTAAACTTTTGTATCTTTTGTCGAAATATTCCGAATTTTTCATTTTCATTTAGGTTTTGTTTTT
>JAMXBB010000003.1:123059294-123207997 GCA_024138015.1 Lumnitzera littorea | reverse complement strand
TACATATTAAAATTATAATTAATATTTATATATTATTTATCGATTTACGTGATATGATACGTTAGTAATATTTAAACTTTTGTATCTTTTGTCGAAATATTCCGAATTTTTCATTTTCATTTAGGTTTTGTTTTTTTTTTTTGCCAATATTTTCTTTTTGGGGTTTAAACACAAATTCCAAAATCGTTTGTCGATGTAAACATTAAAAAGGCCATTTCTCAACAGAATTTGAAACATAATCAAACACTTCCTCGTTTTGTTTGCCATATGATTCATAAAATGAATTTCTGTCTCATCAAATTGCCACATCCAACATTTTTCGAAAAGGATATAAAGCCTGTACAAAACCTTATTAAAGGTGATGCGTAATGTGTGGTGGGTATGATGTTAGGGAGAAAAATTAAATGAAAATTGAATACATGAAAATATATATTTATAATAATTTGTAATTGTGATTTTAACACGATTAGTAAAATATTCAAACATTTTCCATTAAATATTAAATTTTATTTACTATTCAAGTAACATCTCATTTCTAATGAATCTATGTAGGTTTAATAATTGAAAATACATAGCTATTTGAAAACTATTAAAACATAGATAAACTTTTTGGTGCTATATAAAATAAATTAAAAAGAAAAAGAAAGAGAATATCGACACGAGATATGGATGGTTAAAACTTAAAACACCCTAATGTACAAACAAATAGGGAAGTATTAGGTTGATTGGAGTCTATATTTCTAATTTTTTGTTGGATTATATGAATTTTAAAAAATCTAAAAACATGTGGAATATTGCTTGGCTAACTGGATCGCATTTTGTATACCGTAAGAACGTATTATTTTACAATGCTATCAATAACTTTATCGAGTTTAACTGTTAAGGTGGTTATAGGAATTGATGTCAATTAAATTTGTTGTCAAGAGCGAGAATGAAAATACGAATGTGAACGCAGAGACTTGAAACACCATCCATATTCGTCAAAATGCAAATCAATGAAGTTCAGTTAATAAGTTATCCATGTCGTTCATCTTTCACAAAATTTCCATAGACCAAATATTTATTCAAATGCCTGGCACTAAGAAATTTTGGTCCCAACTAATTTAATGTTAGCACAGCCCAAAGTACAATCACCTTTCGATCTATGAGCAGCACCACTTAAATAATTGGTGAACCCAAGCCTACGTATTGACATGGACAACACCATATAATCCGGCCCTTCCATGGTCCATGCCTTTTTGCATCTCCAACATCAATTCAATGCTACCTGGTCCCTTGTGCGTGCATCCTTGCTTTTTGTACATATATATATATATATATAATTAGTTTTTTTCTTAAAAATATATTTCTTTATTTTTAAGTGTTTAAATATCATTAGTATTTATATACTATTTATCGATTCGTATGGTGTAATAGTATCATTGAATTTTTTTTTCTTTATATAGTATGAAACACTTTACATAAATCTGGTTGTCCAAAAAATAAATAAATTTGGGAATACACATGCATAACTAAATGCACCTAAAATTCGATCTATCATCGTTATCCTTTTAATGTTTAAAGGAAATGATAATGGCCAACTTGGCATTGATGAAGCGAAAATACATATATTTGTGATCCAAACACTTACATATTGTCATAAAAAGAAATATGTACTAATTGAAAAATTACATTAATCATAAAACTAACATTTGCTCAATTATTTATCGGTATGTATATATCTATTATACTATAAAATTCCAAAAAATTTTACATTTGTACATTCTATATTTTCATTCATTATATTTGTTTAAGGTCTCATTATTAAATTTCCTTAACTTTTTATCCATTGCATTTGTCACAAATATTGGTGTTATTGTTATTATAGAATACTACTAATTAATTAAGATTTTTATTAGATAAAATCAAAATGAAATAAATAAATGTGTTAGTAATAGTAGAAAGACGTCCTACACAAACCAATCCTCTTTCATTTTCCTATCTCACTATAAGTTAGGCTTGATGATTCTTGTAAACATGTTGTATTTCATGCTTTGACCTAGATCCAAATGGATTCATATCTTAAAAAGTCTTAACTTGTAACATAATCCACTTATTAATCGTGTCAAAAAAATCTGAATTTGTTTCCCTACTTGTTTAATAAGAGTACTTTAAGTTTGAGCAAAACTTGTTTATTGATTAAAAATCTTTTTAAATGAATATCCTATAGCAATCGAATCTCTGCTAGTATCTTCTTTAATTTACTTAATACATATAATGGAAATTATAATAAAATTTATATTACTAATGCAAAGGTATCTTTCCATTTATATGCTAAACATATGCATAAGTCACATAAAAACAAATCAACTTAAGAATCCAACCATTGATTCAAACTTTGAATACTATTAGTAATCTTCCCTTTTCTCTTGTTAATATAAGTTTTTGGTGGAATCTTGATGAAAATAGTGTTTTGGGTTGGACTAAGTTGAAATTTTGGTTAAGTTGGTTCAAAAACATATTTTAATGATAGGTTGAAGAGTGTTTGAAGTATACTTGAGGTTGGATTGAAGAATGGAAGAATTGGAGTTATATTTGAATTTGTTTTCAAAAGAGGAACTTTTGGTTCACAATGAAGGACATGACCCAGACTATGTTCCTTATGCTTAGAATAGTTGGAGCATAGAAAGTGATAAAATTAAACGACACGACCATTTGATATGGCCATGTCATTTAGGTTGTGTCCAACAACGTGACCTATTTGACACGATTGTGTTAAGGGTCTTGTCCCTTCCATTTACTCTCCATTTCTTGATTTTCTTCACTTTTCTTGATCAAACCCTATTCCTAACCTAAACTAGAGTTAGTTAAGAGGATTAATGGGTTTAGAAGTTAAGTTAGTATAGAATAAACCTTAAAGAAAAGTACAAAAATTATTATTGAGTTGTGTACCTCGTGTTATTAGTCAGATGGTTAGATTTAGGTTTCATTGTTAATTCGACTTAGGTTTTGTAATTGGTTTGACTTGGCTTTTCAAGTACATGATGAGTGTTTGTTGGTTGTTCTTGATAGGATAATAAATAACAAGACTAACTCGTTGTATTTGAAGAGTTATTGGGTTCATAATATATTAATAAAAACTGATTTGAGTCTACTCTAGTTTAAGACAAACAACCTTGTTGTTTGACATTACTCTAGAAGTCAAATATGTGTATTTTGGCATGATACTGACCTATAAAAGATTTAGTATTAGTTTAGAAAAGTTTATCTTAATTTATTTTATTCCCAATTTCGTGTGATTTTGATTTTATTTAGTTTCTTCACATATTTTTGGGTTTTAAAAATATATGTACCTAATGAATAAGTTGTATCGTCATATTGTTTGAATTGAAATTTATTCTCTACATATATTATGTTTATCACACTACATGCTACTTTACAACTTAAATATAATATTTATGATATCTAGTAAGTGCATTTTTGATAAATACTATTATAAACGCATTCGTTGCATTTTGAATATGTTGCAACCTAACATAAAGTTGAATAGTTTCAATTCCATAAGCACTATCAAATACAACAATGTATTTGTCACTCTATTCCTAATTCTATTTCATTCCAATATGCTTTATTCTACTATTCTTACATACTAGATGTAATAATTAGATTTCTCGAGTGTGTAATATAAAAATATTACTAGTGAATTTAGCTATTAGAAACTTACACCTTGAGAACATTTTTTTTTTTTTTTTGGTAAAAGAAGACTTCATTTATTAAGCTAAAATAATAAAAACATAAACATTAACTAGGTTCATCGGAGTAGATTCTTATATCTTGACCATTTGAGGACAACATACTTGAAAGTCTTATGAAACTAGGACAAAACGAAGCTAAAAACATAGGAATATGATCCACAAAAAACATAAAGCGTTGATGTTGGATTCCATGCTTGGCTAGTAAGTTCGTTGCCTCATTCATCTCCTGACAAACCCTGTAAGTTATGAAATCAGACAAATTGTGAATAAGCTGCTTGTAATCATGCAGAATATTATGGCATCTTGCCATAGCAATTTTATTTTTCATGATCCAATCAATTGCCTACTGTAAGTCCACTTCACAAGCAATACAAGAATATCCTCTATCCCAAGCAAATTCCAATCCATTTTTGATAGCATATAATTCGGCTTTTAGGGAAGAAAGGTTATCATAATGCATATGGAAACACCATAGGGTGGTTCCCATATGATCAGAAGTTATAACTGCAATTGCTGCCTCATGTTTGGATTTTGATGTGGTATCACCAGATCGGATACTAATCAATCCCTCACTAATCTTTAGGCCCTTGAATATAAACCTGGATTCCCATTGTTAGAGTTTTACGTTCTTACTCTTTGTCTACCATTCATTTGCTTTTCTTCGTATAATTTTCGTTTGCTTATTCTAGTCAAGAAACTCATCTATTTCTCTCGGTATAAATTTCTCTAAAGCAAATATGATTCTTATTATTGCTGGAGGCCTAACCTCTTTCCAATTGGTTCTACCTTTCTAACAATGCTAATTCAGCCATCTTTTTAGATCCTCAACAGAATATGTTGCTATGTCAATTTCAATCCCTAGAGATTGCCATAAACCTCTACTCAAACTACAATTTAGAAAAAAATGCTATATAGACTCTTCAGCATTATGACAAAAAAGGCATAGATTATTAATATCAATCCCTCTTCGCTGTAAACTATCCTTAGTGGCCAAATTGTTCAGAAGTGTATGCCAGACCAAAAATTGGTTGTTCGGTGCAACCAGGAGTTTCCAAATCCATTCTCAATCTTCATTTGTTTCCCGATTTCCATCTTCCATAACAAGTTTGGAATAGGCTATTTTGGTGGAAACCTCTCTTTCCATCGTATTAAGCCATCAAATTAAGTCATCTTTACTATCCTCGCATATCATAACTTAACCGAGTTTCTTCCTGATATAATCATCAAGAGGGTATCCAATTATTTGTTCATTCCATCCTGAACCGTTGCTCCACACTTAATAGACATTTAAATTACTATCCCATTGATGCAAAGGTCCATACAGCCAATTAGATACTTTCTTACCATTTTTCTCAATCTTTTAGTCTAAAAATATGTGTTATTTCTTGACTTCAAAATGATATATACCCTATCTTCCAACCACTTTGTTGCTCGTCGAATGTCTTAGTAAATCGGGGAGCCCGTCTTCTTCCTTTGCTGGTCCTGGTTCAACTTGTATTTCTAACGCAAGAATTGTGTCTACAAGACCTCTTTCCTTTTCAAATGCCAAGCCAAGTTGACAAAGTTTGCTTTGTTCCTCTACTTGATGTTTATCAAGCCTAGACCCCCATCTCTCTTCAGTTTTTTCAGCTATTCCCAACCTAGTCAATGCTTTTTCCTTGATTCCGATGTAGATCCCCATATAAAATCCATGTGGATCGACCCGGCTTTTTTCATAAAGCTTTTATTCATGGGTGGAACTTGTGAATAATAATTCACAATACTTTCAAGGGATGTAGATGCTAAGAGCTGCTTCCTCACCACACTTAGGAGGTTAGCTTTCCATCTTTCTAGCTTCCTCCTCACTTTCTCTAGAACGAACCCCATCTCCACATTTTTTAACTTCCCCCCTTCCTTCACTAGAATCCTGAGGTATTTCTTGAGTCCTACACTCCTAATGCCAAAAATGTTACAAATGTCGGTCCTCACTATGTTAGGTGTGTTTTTGGAAAATAAGATCCCCAACTTCTCATAATTCACTTTTATATTATCAAATCCCTCCATAATTTCTTGTATCAAACTTACATTTTTTGTAGTGGCCTCCCATTAACAAGAGGTTGTCAATAAAGAAGAAATGTGATAAGGAGATATTCCTCTCAACTTAAGGGGTTTCTACTTCCCTTCCTATACCAGAACATGGATGATTTTACTCAAAACTTCCATGGACAAAATGAATAAGTATGGAGATAGAGGGCCTCCTTGTCGAATGTCTCTGATTGAGATAAAATGATCCATCATTCCACCATTTAAAACAATGCAAAATTGGATTGTGGAAAGACAGGAGCTAATCAATTTAATCTATGATTGAGGAAAATTTAAAAGCTATAGAGTGTTATGGATGAAATCCCACTTGACTCTATCGTAGACCTTCTTGAGGTCTAATTTAACAACCATCCAAGATTTCTAGCCTCTCATGTGTTTAAAGGAATGCAATACTTCGTGAAAAATGATCATGTTGTCCTTTGCTTCTTTATCAAGTATAAAATTGGACTGCTTGGGATTGATCAATTCTTGTAAGAAGGTCCTCAATCTGTTTACAAAGCACTTGCTAACAATCTTGTAGATAGTCGTGTAGAGATTGATGGGTTGGAAATCTTTCACCTTATTTGCTTCCATAACTTTTGGAATAAGGACCAAGAGGGTCTAATTGATTTCAGGTGGTATTTGACTCTTGCGAAGAATTTTCCCCATCACATCTACTATCGTATTACCTACTACTTCCTAACAGTTTTTGAAGAATTCTATGTGTAGACCATCAACTCCCGAAGATTTATTGTTCCTTATATACCATAAAGCTGCTTTTATCTCTTCCTAGTCTACGGCCTATTCAAGACATCCTTCTCGTTTGGTGTAAGCTTCCTCTAGTGTTTATTTTAGACAAAAAATTCTTTCTATACAAAACTTTTATCCATTGTGTATAGCTCTTAGAAATTGTTGTTAAATAGATGCTTAATATCTTCCTCACCTTCTACCCAATTTCCAATCGAATCAAATAATCCACAAATGTGAGACTTGGATCTTCTTGTAACAACAAAAGCATGGAAAAACTTTGTATTTTGCTCCCCTTTCAGCATCCAATTTGACCTTGCCTTATCTACCCATAATTTCTCCTCTCATTTGAGTACCCAATCCAACTCCTCTTACAATCTATACCCCTCATTAATTAGCACTTGTAAAGGAGAAGGGTATAGGTACCTACAGATATTCTTAATCTTAGAAATAAGAGTTTTCGTCCTATGAGAGATGAAACCAAAAATATATTTGTTCCATTGTTTCATAACTTCAATGAACTTCTTATTGTCTTTTAGATAGTCAAACACTGGCTAAACCTAATTATTGCTCACAAAAAGCTTAAAATCTAGATGTTGAAGCCACATGGGTTAGAATTGAAACGGTTGGTTTTGTTTAGGTCCAGCTTATTGCTTGGGATTCGAGTCAAACAAAATGGGTAAGTGGTCTGACTTATTAGAGATTATATGAAAAAGTTTTACCTTTAGGTACATAATTCTTTGAATGTAATTAGCCCATGTCCCATCCAATTGGGCTTAGATAAGGTCTCTTAAGTTTTTGAGTTGTTTTGACTAGGTAAAATGAGACCTTACAAAACTTAAGTCCACCATTCCATACATGTAAGTCCTAAAGTTAAACCAAATGACCATAGGATTAAACTTAGAGCACAAGATTTAGGGCGATCGGTTAAAGAATTCGATCAAACTCGAATTATAAACTATGGAGAGAAATATTAGTAAAAATGATCCCGTAAACTTGAATTTAAGAAAATAAGTAATAAAATAGGAGACTATAAAATTTTCAAATTTTAAGTATAATAAGTACTAATTATAGAAAAAGCGAAAAGTGTAATCTAATAACTAATAAATTACTAGAGATAGATTATATGTATACTAAAAATTATAGAATGACTTAAATAATAATTAGGAATATTCACATGTACCCCACATATATTTACGTGTAGATAAAAATATGCGAAATTATCTAAATTAGCAAAAAACTTAGTAAATAATTAAAGAAAATTATTAATTAATTGTGGAAAAATACAAAAAAATCAGAAGAGTATAGAATGATCCCAATATGGTAGTGGCAGGTCAAGATTTGCAAAATAAAAATTACCCAATTAGAATTAGGCAACACAAAAGCCAAAAATCAAGGAAATGAGATAATATCATGTCTAATTAATGCATATTAATTACCAAAAATGTCTATAAATAGGGGAAAAATTCACAGAACTCATTTGGGCAGTGAGGAATTAGAGAAAATTAGAGAGACTTGAAAATTCAAGAGAAAATCCAGAAAACAAAAAAAGAAAAGGAAATTGTGCAAATAGGGCTATTAAGCCAAACCCACAACTCACCACCACTTGGGATCGAGCCACCACTACCACCTCACTCCAGACCCACTGTCTAGGCCAGCCGACAAACTTGGACCGGGTTTGGACGGCCCGAAAGCATCGAACTAGGTGAGTCTCTTAATTGCCCTGATATTGTATAGTTTTGTAAAATTAGTTATTTTGCCCAAAAAATTATGAAATTTGTTATTCTGAGGTTTTATTATATGTAGATTTAGGGAAAAATAGTGATTTAGTTTAATCACGTCTGAAAATATAAGGTTCTTAACAAATAGAGCAAAACCGAGCATGATTAAAACTAGAAATAAATAGGCCTAGGAGTGTAGTTTGGAGCTCAATTTTTTTCTATAGAATGCTTATGTGATATAGAACAGTGCTATGAAGCCATTTTTTAAAATTTAATTTTCAAAATTTTTAAGTTAAATTTAGCCCTAAAACGATGGAAAAATTGGGTGATTTTGGGTTAATTAAGCAATTAAGATACTAATTACTGATTTAGAAAGTAATTAGATGTTTAGGGATGTTAATCTATGATGTGGAAACCTAATCCTAGCCTTTGGAGTATTAAGTATAGTTAATTTAGGAAATTAGATAGTTAATGCAGTAATATGTGAAATTGAAAATTAATAAATCTAAAAAATTAGGGTTATTTAGATAATATTATAATAGAAATCAGAATAATACTAAATCCGAAATAACATTTAATTTTAAGTAAATGTATCAAAATGTAAGATTTTTTCATATCGTGAATAAATCCGATATCCCGATTAGGAATAGCGTGTACCGAATAGTTTAGAATATTGAATTAAGACCCAATAGGATATTTGAATACTCGAGCTTAATGTGATTAATTTCACATTAGGATTCAAGCATATTTAAGACTTAAGAATCAAAATTTGAATCTAATTTAGGATTCAAACCCCAAAATAAAGTACAAAGAATTATTATTACGTAATAGGTATACATGGAAAAAATGACTTACATTATGACTTAGAATATGAATCTTTAAAGTATAAGTACTAAGAAGACCTATTTGTATTATAAGACATCTAGAGACGAATCGGCTTGCGATTAAGTGATCAGGCAATTGGGGAATTCCAAGTAAGTTGGGTTATTACTTATTGTAATAAAGTACTATTTGTATAGTACTTGGAGACTTAGGATTGTATATGGTTGTAATTATAAGTAGTTTACGCATGTGTTTGACGTATCTGAATTCATACTGAAATTGTGATATGATGGATTATGTGTTATGAGTGAATTGGTGTGAACTGTTTGAAAACCCTAAATGAAATTTAATCCTATTCGACTTTAATAATAAAAAATGCCATGCATTGCAACCCATTAGGGGATCATTAGGATTCTCCAATCAAATATCGACCCTTTCGAAAGGGATAGCGCAGGATTGCATAATGGTCCCTTCTTCACCCTTAGTCGAACTAAGTAACAGGAGAGGAGGTCGTGGCGAGGGTGAAGTCAATGGTTCGAAGGTAGTCGCGGGAGGAGCGAGGTTTTCATTGCACAAGCCTGGGTTTGGTTGTGAGTTGCTGCATAACATAGAACTCCTCAACCCGAATTAGAGTAGGCGAAATTTCTCTGATTTTATAACGGACTGGACTACATTATACGATGACACTTGATTGTTACATTACATGAAATTAATTGAACGAAAATCTTGTTTGTGCTTGTATGCATTCATGAGTCTCCAATTCAACTTACTGAGCTGTAGTTGCTCATACTCTTATAAATCTTTTTGCATGTCCTGATCTCTAAACTCTTCAAGTAATATGCCGCTTTACAATTACCCAGAGGTTAGTCTTTTTGAAACCTGGGGTGTGAGGATCAATCTACTTAGTAATGGTGTGTAGTTAGAGTATCCTTGTAATTAAGGATGAAAAATTGATAGTTATTATGTACATTAGTGAACTGTTGTGTTTATATAAAACTTCCTGGGAAGCTTTGTGGATTTATTTATAATTATATATATTTATTAGAAATTTGTAATATTTATCATAATTGTAATTTAAATGTTAATTAGACTGTTTACTTCAAAGTGAGGAGTCATCGACGCCTTGTGTAGATCATGTCTATGGTAGGCACTGTAAGGCCAGTTACTATCATAGAATGGTTTATACGACGGGACTGTTGCGTGTAAGCCCCAAAGTTCAGCCAAGTAACCGTAGGATTGAACTTAGAACCTAAGGTTTAGGACGATCGGTTAAAAGATCCGATCAAACCCAAATTATAAACTATTGAGAAGAATATTAGTAAAAATGACCCCGTAAACTTAAATTTAAGAAAATAAGTAATAAAATAAGAGACTATAAAATTTTCAAATTTTAAGCATAATAATTGCTAATTACCCAAAAGGCAAAAGTGTAATTTAATAACTAATAAATTACTAGAGATAGATTATATGTATACTAAAAATTTTTGAATAACCAAAATAATAATTATGAATGTTCACGTGTACCCCACATGTATTTATGTGTAGATAAAAATACGCGTAATTACCTAAATTGGCCAAAAACTTAGCAAATAATTAAAGAAAATTATAAAATAATTATGGAAAAATCAGAAAAAAATCAGAAGGGTGTGGAATGATGTAAAATTGGTCGTGGCATGTCATGATAAGAAAAAGAAAAATTAACCAATAAGAATTAGGCAACACAAAAGCCAAATTTTAAGGGATAAAGTAATTGTCTTATTTAATTTAATGCACAATAATTACAGAAAATGTCTATAAATAGCAGAAAAAATCACAGAGCTCATTTGGGCAGTTTGGAAAGTGAGAAAATTAGGGAGAGTCGAAAATTGAGAGAAAAATTCGGTTTAGAAAAAAAATAAGAAAAACTGTGCAGTTAGGGCATTTAAAGGGAACCCTTACCAGACGAGTAGCTGGAAGTGGGCGGCCACCACCACCACATGGTGGTGGCAGTGCCTAGGCCGGCCGACAAGGCCACGGCGGCCCGCGGTGGCCGGAGCCACCCAAACCGGTGAGTCCAATTTCCAGCCCGATTCTTGTGTAATTTTGTAAAAATAGTAAATATTATTAGAAAATTATGAATTTTGTTATTCTGGGGTATTTTTGTATGTAGTTTGTAGGAAAAATATTATTTTGATGAAAACATGCCCCGTAATATATGGTCCTTAAGAAATCATGCAAAACCGAGCATGTTTCGGTTTAGAAATAAATGGCCTTAGGAGTATAGTTTCAAGCCCAAAATTTTTGTTAGATTACTCAGATGATATAGAACAGTGCTATGAAGCCCTTTTTCAAAAATTAATTTTCGAAATTTTTAGATAATTTTTAGGCCCTAAAATGTGGCATAAAATGGGTAATTTAAGATTAATTAAGTAATTAAATTATTAATTACTGACTTAGTGAATAAGTAGATGTTTTAAGATGTTAAGATCTGATGGAGTATGATACTTATAGCATTTAGGGTGTTAGATGTAATTATTAGGTTAATTATGTAATAAATGAGTAATAGGAAAAAAAAATAGTTAATTTTGTAAATTAGGGAAATTTGGAGTAAAATCTGATTTAGGATGGATTTAGACATTTTGAAATAATAATTGATGTTTAGGGATGGTAATTAAAGTGATAGAAATATTAGAAGTGCATTATGTATATAATAGGCAATAATGCATAATAGTTAAACCTTAAACAAAACCTAACAATAAGCGTTGTAGGATAAAATGAAACTATAATATTTATATGAAAAGTTGAAACCACGTTTGTGTTATAGGGATAACCGGCGATGGCCTGAGCAAATCGGACCTCGAGTGAGTGAGCGAGGAGTCGAGGTAAGTTGAGATTATGCTTGGTTGTACTTGTTAGATAGTTAAATGTGTGCATGTGCTTGATTATGGGTGATGCTATGATTCTGTTTGTTGTTCTGGCATATACTGTATGATTTGTATGAAAGGATTGATCACCTTAAATTGGACTTAATCAAATATCCGACCAGTAATCATAATCGGACATGCATGGTAACCCGTTAGGGGAATTTAAGACTCTCCGGCCAAATACCGACCCCTTCGGAAGGGATAGCGCAGGATTGCAAAATGGTCCTTTCTTCATCCTCAGTCGAACTAAGTGACAGGAGAGGAGGTCGCGGCGGGGGTGAAGACAGTGGTTCGAAGGTAGTCGCGGGAGGAGTAAGGTTTCCATTACACAAGCCTGGGTTTGGTCGTGAGCTGTTGCATTAACAGCAACTCCTCAACCCGGATTAGAGCGGATGCAATTTCTCTAATCTCACGACGGGCCGGACAACATCGTGCGATGGCATTTGCTTGCACATGCATTGCACCTAATAAATAATTGAAAACCTTGTTGTGTGTATGGTATAGTTTTAAGTCCTTCGTCCTAATTTACTGAGCTGTGGTTGCTCACATCCCTATAGACGTCGTGCAGGTGTTGGCTAAGAAGCGGCATACAACTACTCTGAAGCTAGCAGCTGCTAGATCCTGGGGAGTGAGGAAAAACATTGAAGAATCAACACATATTTTACTTTTCATTTCTGATTAATGTAATAACTGAATTATAGTATATATATATATATATATATATATAAATTTTCTCACTTTCTTAGGTAAATGCTTTATCTAAACTACAAACTGTTTACTTCAAAGCGGGTTAGTCGCGGACGTCTTGTGTAGATCAGGTCTAAGATAGCGGTTGTAAGGCCAACTTCTATCTTAGGATGGTTTACACGGCGGGGCTGTTACGACTCTGTCGCTTCGGGGCGTGACATTGCGACTCTGCGATTTTGGGACGTAACAATACATATCCATACAATGTTGGAATTCCCTTTTCTTACTCTAATTTATTTTGACTTTGCGTGATTTCTCCTCTTAGCGTAAGACTTCATTGAAGTCACCCAACATCACCTATGGTCCATCAATTTGACTAGCCTAGTTTATTAACTTATTTTACAACTCCTTCTTAGTTTCTCTGATAAGACTTGCATAAGTTGCAGAAATATACCAAGAAGGGAAAGATCTACGTACTTGAACATTTATAAGAATTTGCTGGTAGAAAATATGGCTTGCATGAATGGTTACTTCTTCATAAAGCCACATGATTACATTTCCCTTACTGAATCCTAAGGATGTAAACGGGGTAGGTTTGGGACGAGTCATAAGAACTTGGAACTCGTCTCACAATCTTAATAGTATTCGTAAACCTATCTTAAAACTATATAGGGTTTTTAACTTTATATTTAGAACTTGTCTCGTTACCTTAATAGGGTACTTGTTTCTTAACCTGTGAAACTTATTTATTTATTTTTTCATTTTTTTTCAAAGTACTATTTTTACTTCATTATTCTTTACATGGAAAGTTGGTTTGCTTTATTTATATTTATAAAAGATGGACAATGCAATCGGGACATATTAGAGGAGAAGGCATAAAAACATGCCGTACTTAATCTATAATATATTTATAGAACACGAAAACATGAAAGAGGAGAGTAGATATACGGAGAAAAAAAAGGCGAGTGGAGATTGAAGAGGGAATTAGGGTTAGGGATATAAGCTAGTAATAGATACTTTATTAACTTTATTTTTTATTTGCTTTTTTTTATTTAGTTAATATTATATAATTAATATATTATTTTAATTGGGTAATGAGTCTCCCAATATGTTTTTCTTAAATCTCAAAAAACCGTCCCATTATCCTAATAGATTTTTAATCATATCTTAGAACTTGTTCCAAAACCTTATCGGATAATATAATATAGGACTTTAATAGATTGAGTATATTAGGTACCCTATTATCACCCCACCCATTTACGTCCCTACTACATCCCTCAGCCTCTGCATAAGCATTCCAGTATATCCAAGATAGTCACACAAATGATTAGTCGCTTGTCTTCTCATTTTGGTCTCAGTAACAATGACGAGTTGTGGGTTGAACTGATTTTTCAGATCTTGGATGGCTCTTCGCCTACACTTGGAATTTCGACCCCTGGTATTCTAAGCAAGCGTCTTAAAAGGTTGACAATTTTTTAATAATTCTTTTGTTTATTTTAATTTATCACTATCTTGATGGTTATGTTTTACTGATATTTTGTGCATTATTTTACTTATTTTTTGAGTTTTAGGTCATATGGCATGTCAAGAGCTACGCGGCATATAATATTTAAAATATGCTCAAATGGTATTTTGTGAGTTAATTTAATATCACAAGAGAAACTATTTGTTCTAAGTTCTAGCGTAGAAGACAGAGACTAACGGCTTAAGACAGCTATAAATATTGACAACCGAAAGTACAATTGAATGCTGAAATTGATAATTGAAAAATCAAGGTCCTTAATTGAAAAAGGTCACCCAAAATTTAGGTAGCAAATGTGAAATTATCATTATTTTGCTCTGTCTCAAAATTTTTATACCATCAAATGTAAGCTACATGGATATTGAGATTTTTTTCATTATTATTAAAGGGAATTTTGTCAAAATACTAAACTTATTTCATAAACCAAACATACTATAATAAATTTTATCATGTTGAGCATCTTTAAAAACTATGAGTCAAATGTACCTATTTTTGCTAGATGTGCTAATGTTTTTATTGTTTGTTATTAGTTTAATTTTCTATCAAAACCAAAACTCATTATTTTTTGAATAAAATTTGATGAGAAATTATTGTGTAATAAAAGAGATACATGATTCCTCTAAGGCTTTTGATTCTTAAAAATTCGATTTCTAGCTTTGATTAATTATTTGGATATTAAAAATTGGGCAAAGTTGTACATATGAGGATTAACATGTGAAGTCAAATTCAAATAGAGGATCAAATTTTTAAATCTTAAACAAATTAACGTTATGATAAGTGATTAAAATAGAAGATTTAAACTCTAGTTATATTTTAATTTTAATAATTTATTTGAAACACTTATCATAATGATAATAATTTATTTTAATCACTTAAAAGTTCTATTCTCAATTTGACCCATTAAATGTAATGCCGATCTCATATTTTAATCCCTTAAAAGTTTAATTCTTTATTTGGATTTAAGCTTAAATATTAATCATCTCACGTGTAATACTACCATTAGAATTAAAGGGACATAAGGGCTGTAGAATTTAGTGAAATGATTCCTAACTTGGTTCGTTTGAATTCTATATACTATTCTGATGTTGCATATTACATTTTTACCATGTGAAAATCAAACATTATAAAAACATACATTGAAAATATTCAATGACTCTGAATTTCTTCTATATTTAGTTCGTAGGAATGGCAAAACAGATATAGCAAGTTGATATTTTAAGAAAATGCAGCAGGCAGAACATCCTTTACATCATGAAAATGTCAACTGTGGTTACTATATCATAATCAGACATCGAATAACTATAGTATATATATATTTTAGGTAGAATATATCTCTCGATTGCTCAACGGTCATAAATGATTATAAAAAAATAATTAAAAAAAAAACCTCTACCTAATAGAAATCGATCGCCAAAAATAATAAAATAAAAAAACCGTACTGAAGGGTTGAAGTGGACGACAGTGAAACGTCACCGGATCCAGGCTCAAGGGGAAATGTTCTCTCGCGACAAGCTAAAATCCGATTTTGTTCGAAATAATGCAATATTGAGTTTTAATTTGAGTTTACACTCAATTTAAAATTGTATTTAACAAGTTCCCCTTCATCTCGACTAAATTCGTTTGTTTTTAATTATTTAAAGATACCTTTTTTTTTAATTTTTAATTTAAAACTCAAAACTCATAAATAATTAAGCTTGAGTTGAGTTGGACTATACATAAATCAATGAATAAATAGGGTCAATGTTACAAAATTTACTTAAATTTTATCTAGATGTGTAATTTATTGCATGTTTTTTTTTTACCTGTATTTTAAAAAGATTAATTTACTATCTAATTAAAAATTCCTTAATCATTTTTGTTATCTAAATTAACTCTATCAAATACATTTGTTGATGTAAATATATAGATAAACTCAAAACTGACTCATGGCCGTTAATGAATTGAATGACCCATCTTTTAAAATAAATTATGATTCACTTCATCTTAAGTTGTTGTTTCGGCTACTTAGAATAATAGTATGAGTAGCGTTCACCTAGTGAGTCATACAACTCTTTATAGGTGATTGCCAACCTTCTCCTAATCTAGATATGACTAGAATATTCAATTTATGGTTCGTTTTTGTACTAACTTTAGTAAATGAATTTAAAAGAGTTGATTTAAGTAGTAAAAATAACTATGAAAGCTTAGATTAAGTAGTAAATTAGTTTTTTATCCAAAGTACAACTTGTAACGCATATTTTAACAAAGTTTACATACTATTTGTGATATTAGCCCAATTAAATATTATAAAGAGAAAAATATAAAAAAAATCCTTAACGTTTAATTGTTTTTCTATTTCAGTCTTTAATGTTTCAAAAGTTTTATTTCAATCCTCAATGTTTGAAAAAATTTCTATTCCAATCCTTCTATTAATTTTTTGGTTAGTCATGGCAAGTGAAGCATTTTAATTCATCTATATAATTAATTTAACTAACTAAATTAATAACATATATTATACAAGGAAAATTAATAAAAAATTGTAAAAATAAAGAAAAATTATTTAAAACATATAAAAAATAAAAAACAAAGATTTGTAAATTGCTATATATTGTTAAAATTATTAAAATATCATTTTTTATTTTAATAAATTAAAAAATTCAAAATTTGAAAAAAAAATTAAAAAACAAAAAATTCTAGAAAATTGAAATTTCGAATTTTCTCTTTTATATATTTTTTTCCGAATTTTATTAATATATTATTAATAAAAATATTTATATAAGTATATATTATTAATATATAAATAATTATATGAGTATAAATGTATAATTTTTAATTTTGTAGATTTTTTTTTTCATTTTTATGATTTTAATCTATTTTATATTCTTTTTAAAAGTATTTTATTATTTTTTCTTTAAAAAATTATATGTGATCTAACATCATACTACCACATGTCTATAATAACAGAAAGTCAAACGAAACTTCACGGAAAGACTTATTTGACAAAAATCGAAATTGTTTAGGGTTAAAATGAAAATTTTAAAATATTAAGAATTGAAATAGAAAAATAGGTAAATGTTAAGANTTCCTGATATATCAGACATGTGGTAGTATGATGTTAGACCACATATAATTTTATAAATAATTATATGAGTATAAATGTATAATTTTTAATTTTGTAGATTTTTTTTTTCATTTTTATGATTTTAATCTATTTTATATTCTTTTTAAAAGTATTTTATTATTTTTTCTTTAAAAAATTATATGTGATCTAACATCATACTACCACATGTCTATAATAACAGAAAGTCAAACGAAACTTCACGGAAAGACTTATTTGACAAAAATCGAAATTGTTTAGGGTTAAAATGAAAATTTTAAAATATTAAGAATTGAAATAGAAAAATAGGTAAATGTTAAGAATTTTTTTTTTTTACTTTTTCCTATTTTAAAATTTAAAATTCTCTATTTGAAGAATAAATATTAAATCAAACTTGAGCGACGCCTAAGCGAAAAAATATTTATAGAAAATACCAAGTGTTGAGTATAACCACGTATTGGTTTGTATTAAAATCGCATTCAACCTTTTGGATTGCCACGTGTACAATTTTTACTTGGATAACAGTTTACTTACTCACTCACTCACTCAGAGCATAAATACTTGGTGGTAATTTTAAAAATTATTTATATTGCCCTATTAACACCCCTTAAGAAACTTCATTTTTTAAATAACTTTATAATTTATCTATAAGTTTCTTTACATATTTTAAATTACTCATCACTAAAATTTTTCAACTTTTCTAAAATAAAGGGACTTGTTACCTGTTAGAGTGACTTGACAAGTAACAAAAACGGTAGCTCAATTGTGAATACCGAAAAAGCAACTCCATGTGGTTGCTTCAGCATGGAAAAACGCAACTAAATAACGTTCGCATTCATGCTCTCACATCCCAGTTGCCTACCAATCATTATTAGGAAGACGATGATTCGAGCAAAATTTCAATTTCCCAAAGTACCCTCATGTTGAACACGTGGCAAGTAGGGACATACGAGTGCGGAGCCCTTGAGATGAAACCGGATGCAATTTGGCGTTCGCAATTATCTAACCAAAAAGTGATGCCGGGGTTTCGTGGAAAAAGATAGCCCAACTTGCTCGACCAAGAAAAGAAAAGTTAGCCCAAGTTGCAAATTAATTCCTTACCCATTGCCCATTATTCAGGGGACAATATTGAAATTTACTTTATCCTGTAAAAATGGACATATTATAGTAACATGAATACTCCCAACATAACGAATTGAATGTGATTTATCTTCTTAATCAGCAATTTTTATACTAGTTAGATTAAAAATGGATTTTACCTTTACTTTTTTTTTTTCCTCATTGTATTATAATTTGAGGGAAGAAGGATTTTAACTTTGATTATCTTATTAGAAGATTAGTATTTATTAATATTGTCAAAACTAGATTGATCATATGATTCAACCTTATTCAATTTCGGTTTAACTTCTAATCGAATTCGGTTTTCTCCTTAATTTTTGACCCTTTCATCTTTCCTAATTAATCATCCTATTTGGATTTGACAATACTGATATTTATACTATTATACTACATTAATCTTAACTAAAATATATATTAACTTTGAAAGAAGTTTACTTTATAAACAACTTTTTAAAATATATATGAACAATCATTTCATATGCCTCTCAAACTTTCACTAATAACTATTTAGCATTTTCGATGATAATTTGAAGATGAAAGTTATATTTAAAAACTTATATTATATCAATATTTAATATATAGTTTGAAGAATGAACATATAATATAATTAGAGATATATAAGCGGATTAAACGGGTTAATTTGTCTCAACCGACTTTACTTTATGGGTTAAACGGATCAAGTTTATTTTAGTGTTTTTTAAATGGATTAAAAAGTCTCAATCCTAACTTATTTAAAAAGTAGGTTATAAAGGCCGACTCGTAGGCTAAATATATAAATTTGTTAAACGGGTCAATTTAAACTAGCGTACCTTTGTCTGCAAATTAAAATGGATCAGGTTCATTTTACCTGCTTTTTGAATAGATTAAAAAAATTTTAACCTAGACCCGTTTAAACAGTCATCTTAAATGGATTAGTTTACGGTTAAAACCTATTTATACACCTCTACTTATAATATTGAAATATTAGTCAATGAATTCTATTGAAAAAAAAAGAAAAGATTATTCAATTGAAATTTTATAAAAGTGGTACCTAAATTTCTTAGGATAAAATTAACAGAATAAAATAAGAAACTTCTCAACTTTCAATACATTTGCCACTTTTTATCAAATCTATCATGAATCTTAAAAATTTTATTTATGTAAGCTTACCAATATTTCAAGATATTTGTTAATAAAAACCCTAAGTTTTATTCTTGAAAAAAAAAAAAAAATTGGGCTCGCGATTCCAAAAGGGGAAAAAAAAAAGAACAACAACAATTGTGAGGTTCTAGACATTATTAGACATAAAAAGTTAGAACTCTTCTTTCAATTTTTCTTAATTTACAAATTAATATTTTAAATTATTTAGATTTTTAAAATAAACAATGATATTATCATGGTACTATCTTTTTCAATATAATTTTACCATTAATTACATGTAAGAGTATTTTATAAGAGTAAATGGAGAGAAATTGAAAATGAAATATTTCCCTTGATACTTAGTATGATTTACACAAACCATCTACTATATTAACATTACATGGAAAATAATATATTTTCATTCCTCTGCGTTGGAAGCTTATTGTTAAACCTAGACTTCACTTGTGTAATTTTTTCTTTTTTCTTTTTAAATCAATCACTGGTCACGTTTAATCATTCTATAAACTCAAAACTTTATTCAAAAGAGTTTTCAGTGTTCTAACAACATTCTTCTTAATTTGAATAATAAATTGAAAAAGATGTATAAATCAATTCAAATACAATAAAATGAAATCCCAAAACCAGACTTGAGTCAAATGGTTGAATTTCGTTCTCCTTCCCTTTCCAACCTAACATTGGCAACAGATTTGGCGGCTTCCTAGAGTTACCTTTTTCTAACACCTAAATTTTTGTATAAAATCATCAGATTGGACCTTGTTTTATCTATACATATATACATAACCCATTTTATACACTACAAATCTAGACAAATTGGATAAAATTAAAATATTGCTGCTCCACTTTATATATATATATATATACATATATGGCAGATTTTAATTATTCCATTCTTCAAATCACACACAATCACAACACAACACCGACATTGTTAGCTGGCCACTCGTTTTTTAATAATAATTATTAATACTTGTTTCATCTTCTCCTCCTTTTTGTTGTATTCCTTTGAATGGCAAGAACGAAGAGGAGAGAGAGAATATTGGCATATTATTGAAATAATATTCCATTTCCTGAAATCCTTTTGTTTCACATTGAAATTTGAGTAGGAAGTTGCTAACTTTGATACCTTTCCTCTTTTAATTTTCCTGGAAAATCATCAAGTTTCTAGCTTTCCAGCATTTTGGCTCAAGAACCATGCGGTTTTTTGCCTTTTCCTTTTAATTCAATCTGAAATTTGGGAACTTTTGGAATTTTCATTTTCTGGGTTTTCATCTTTTCTTGTCTGCAACAGTTTTCTTCAAGTGTAAGAAGCATAATACTGTCGGTGGCTTGGTGGGTCAGTATTTTTTTCTCCTGCAAAAGCAAAAAACATAGGAGGGTTTGGTGGTTTGAACTTTGGACTAGTGTAATGTTGGAGTTGGTGTTTTGTTGAAACGTGTTTTAGTTAAAGACAGCCTTTTCCTCAAATGGGTGTGTCCTATTTTTGATCCAGATCAACAAGATTCACATTTTTCAGAGATCTACGTGTTGCCATCTCTTAAGGCTTTCTCTAAGTACCGTTTATAGATTTCTTCAAGGACAAGATGATGATGAGCACAAAAGCTAAAGTCACGGGGCTGTCACCAGTCAATGGTAGCTCAGTCTCTGGAGGTGGTTCTGGAGGAACCGAGTCAGGTGCAGAGTGGGAAATGAGACCTGGTGGAATGCTGGTCCAGAAGCGAAACCCCGGTTCGGACCGGGTTTCCACACCGGCACCGACAATTCGAGTCAGAGTCAAACATGGCTCAGTTTATCATGAAATCAGTATCAGCTCTCAAGCTACATTTGGTAATTACTCAAGATTCAAAATCCTTCTTGTCAGTTCATAATTATTTCATAGATGTGCCATGTTTTGATAATTTAGTACCTAACCTTTCTATTTTGTGATTTAGTATCTGATTTTTCATAGACATGAGTTATTAATATCTAAGGTCTAATGTCTGTTCAATGTACCATATGTTCTTAGAGTTGAATTAAGTGGGATTTTGCATGTTATGATGTCATGTAAGGTGTGAGTGTGAGAGATGAGGGGATGCTATTGCTAATTATGTAAGGGTTTTGTTAATGTAGGGGAATTGAAGAAAATGTTGAGTGGTCCAACGGGTCTTCATCATCAAGATCAGAAACTCACATTCAAAGATAAAGAGAGGGATTCCAATGCGTTTCTCGATATCGTCGGGGTTAAGGATCGATCGAAAATGGTTTTAATCGAGGATGCCCTCAGCAAAGAAAGGCGGTATCTGGAGATGCGACGGTCTGCCAAAATGGAGAAAGCTTCAAAATCTATATCAGAAATCAGCTTGGAAGTTGATAAACTTTCTGGCAAGGTAGTGATTGTTGTGATTATAGTATGATATTCGACAGATTGCTTGTGGTATCTGAAATTCTATTCACTAATTCATTTGAAATTTGGGATCATACAGGTGTCTGCTCTTGAATCAATTGTTTCCAAGGGAAAAAAGGTTGCCGAAGGCGACGTGTTGACCTTGATTGAGCTATTTATGAACCAACTGCTCAAGTTGGACCAAATCATCGCAGATGGTGATGTCAAATTACAGAGAAAAATGCAGGTATTCGTTCGTGAACAATGCTTCTTGATTTTCAGAGGTTTTATCCTGAATTTTAGTATGTCTGATATCTAATATAAGAGCAACGTTTGAGCTTCATTCCGCCTAGATGGCATTGGCCATATGAATCCGCTTTCACCATTGCACCTATATTCATATCGATTAACAAGGTTCAATCTGGCTGAGCATATTCTTATGAATTCATGTTGCAGGTGAGAAGAGTACAGAAATATGTTGAGACTCTTGACATGTTGAAGATTAAAAACTCCATGCCTAGCACCAACGGGAACCAAGCTCCACTGCAGCCGCAACTGAGGCAACCAAGTGCTCCAAGAGCATCAACACCTCAGCAGCAAAACCAGAGTCACTCAAACGGGTACGCCCGGAACACTCAACAGCAGCTGCAACAACAACATAGGCATTCGACATCAGGTACCATTGTTACAACCAAATGGGAAACTTTTGATTCAACCCCATTAAGCATGCCGGGGTTTACAACATCTGCACCGATCTCGGTTGCAAACGGTTCAGTCAATTCCAACTCCCATTGGGACTTGATCTAGTGGAGAGTTTTGCTTAGGAACAGGTAGTAGTTGTCTCTAGTATTTCTTTTGTGTGTGGATGTATTCTTCGGGCGTGTCGATGGGTGGTTAAAATCGCCATTCCATCATTCTTTTCTGTACTTAGAATTAATTGGCATCCCTTTGAATCCCATATTCGCGCGCTACGTGAACAAATAACCGGGGTTGCTTAGGAGGATTGTTATTTTTTTCTTGTTTCTTTTTCCATTTATCTTCTCGATACCTCTATGTCATGTTGTCCTCTATGACTATATCATTCAATTGCCACATTCCCTGATGTCTTTCTTCATGGTAAGAGCAAGATGGTTATGGTCTACCAAGCATTAAGCATGAACTTTTCGAGTGCTAAATCCCTTGTTGCTGGCTATTATCCAATTTAAGTTATACAAACTCTTTTTTTAACTTCAGTACAATGTTTTCAGTAATTATTATTGTTATTGACGACTCAGAGAAGAAGGTTGATGCATCTTTCATTAATTTTTCAGTACGTAAAAAATTTGGACACGCATAAGGAAAATTGGAATCATTCTGAAACTCGGTATCCGTATAATGTACAGTTAGAGCAGGTCAATGGTGGTATTAGGATGTCTGAGAGAAGTATACGAGACAATGGCGGTTAGGAAAAAATAATAATAATAAAAAAAAAAAAAAAAAACAGAAGCTTATACCTCTCTGGCTCTGCTCCTGCATTAGGAATTCCGTAAATGACAAAAAGATGGGTTATAATAATAAGTGAAGAAGATTTCAATGATTAAACAACTAAACTGATCAATTTATCAAAAGGGCTCTTTGTTTTTATATTTTTCAGTAGGGGTAGAGGAAATGATTAAAGTGGAGTAGTCCAACCTATATTTTGAAGAATAAGTGCATGTAGTTGCAGTGGCTATGATTTTGCTTTTTACACAATGGGTTTCCGAATTAGGAAACCTTTTCATGTTTTCTTGTGAGATTGGGAGTTGGAACCTAATCCTATACTTCTGTACTTGCCCTACTCATGGAGTTTGGTAAAGTGAAGAATTAAAGTATTTGGATTAAATGTTACTAATTTTTAACTAACAAATCATGATTACAACTTACAGGCAATAGCAACATGTCTAAATCCTCCCAATAATTAATTAGACAATTTTTTTAATTGCCACAGTTAGTATAAGAAGTGAATCCATACATAGGCATGGTAGTGGGACTTTCTTTTTAAGGTTTAAGCAGGTTCTTAAGATGTAGTGCCTCCTAAGAAATGTCAAATAATTTATTTTTTCTTTTTCCCAAAAAACGTAAATGTGCCTGATATTGTATAATTACTTTGTGAGTTGTAAGTGAATTGAAATAGATGTGATTCAATTTGCGAAATATTTATTAATTATGTATAATTTTTGGATTTTTGGCTCATTGTCATTTTGCCAAGTGCACATTTTGTGGAGTGGGTAGGTAAAGTGCAGAAGAAGAGAGGTGCAAAAGAGGGGGAGAAACTTGGATTTTGAGTTTTAAATTTGTATTTTTTCCTTGTATATTAATGTATTGTGACAGCGCTATTAATGGTAAAAATATTCAATAAGCACAGCTACTAATGCAGGAAACAAATGAAATGACTCTTAATTATAGAAGCACATGTTTAATTACAACTAGTACTTATAAATTTTTATCATGGTATAAAATAAGAATACATTATAATATAATATACACATATAACTTTTATTTTACTAATTTTGACAATATGCATATATTATTTAATGTAATTAACAATATATTTGGTTAACCTCATAGAATTATGTAAAAGTAGCTATTCTCCTTTATAAAGTTATCATTATGTTTACTTTCTAAGATTATTTCTAAAAGAGGTGGGGGTGAGGTAGGGTGGGGCAGGGAGGGAAAAACCCTATAGGTATGAAATAAGAAGTCTCTCGATATTGAAATAATAATTATTCCTTAGTTTTCTTTTTCTTTTTCTTTTTTTTTACATTCCCTTTTTCTATCTATGGAAGAACTTATTGTTCGATTGTCGATTAGGGAAAACGCATATTGGTAACTTTAGGTACATCATAAATTTGTTTATCATAAAAATGCAACGAAAAGAGTAATAATTATTACTTTTTTGTTTAATTCTTTAAGAATTATAATTATAATCCTATTTTATTCCACTTTGCAAATTAAACATGTCGTAGTTGATAGCTTTCATATAAGGGATTTAACAATACTTCAAGAAGAAGGAAAAAGAAAACATAAGATCCAAGCATCCTAGTCAGGAACAGATAGTTGCCTAGACTACAAGACACAGCAAGAGCATATGGCACATTGACAACCGTTCCAATTAACTTGAAGTTGGTTGCAATTAATGGTCCAAGGTAAAGATGGACAAGAAGAAATCAGAAAACAAAAACATTGCATGTCTTAACGAACCCGATCTGAGGAAACTATGCTTCACTACTACTCCATAGTCCACGCGTAGCTCTTTCAACAATGGATTTAAGTGCAAGAGGAGAAAAAAAAAACAGATGTCACAGAGTTGTTGCTATTTTTATGGTCTATGTTCTTAATGAAACACACACATGTATCACCAGACGTAAGATATTTAAAGAAAAAGAAAAAAAAAATTGAAAAGCAATGGATTCAATTGAAAGAGGGATAAAACACCTGTGTATCGATCCTTAAAAAAAAAAAAATTATATAAATATGAATTATATGAAATTAATTATATAAATACAAGAAAATGGTATTTATAAGCTATGATTTCATATTTTCTCTATCATGGTTATATCACATCTTTTAATTAAAATGTGTGTATATATATTAATATCACATGTCAAATATACAACATATTCTATAATAATATTGTAAGTTCTACATGTGGCATATGTGCAATCTTAATATGCCTCATTACATGTTCTATATGTTATACATGTGATATAATATTAATATTTTTATAATTTTTTTATATAATTAATATTTATGTAATATTTATCTATTTTAATGGTGAATATGCTGCATTGAAAGATTACCTTTGATGTTGTATGCGGGTTACTTAACACTGTAGAACACACCATCGAGAAATTGGACATGTCCGGAAATTTATATTTTCGGCATCATATTCGATAAAAGTGGATTTTATCTAACGAAGCTGAGATGAACAGAACGAGCAAAAGACACGAAAATCTGGGTATTAAAAAATAGATAAAATTTTCTTGGCCAAAAAAATAAAAAGATAAATTTGTCTTGTAATATAAATATGGGTCATTGGTGGTAATAATCATATAATACTAGAGATTCTTACATGATTAGGAAAAGTAATCGAAGATTGTAACGCTTAAAAAAAATAAAAATAAAAATAAAGCGCCATGCAAAGGATGACATGAAAAGCTAACAGAAATAAAATTTGAAATAATCCAAAAATTACATGAAGTCAGGATAATATGTTAAACTTGCCATTTTTAAGACCTTCAATTTTCCTCTAATATAAAATCCTAAACCTACTGCCACGGTAAAAGAAAACCAAAAGCACTCTCTCTCCCCTCCTCTTATGCAATACAGATTCCTCAATCCAATATCATGGTGCAAGTTATTCCACAAAATCCTAGTATGAGTTCATTGTACCATTCATTTGTGTGAAGTTCCAAATTTGTGTTTGTATAGGATTTTACATTTAAAAAATCAATAAGCCAGGTCGTGGGGACATGGTGATTTAAGTGCATGAGATATTCTGTCATTATGCTAAAGCCTAAGCAAGTGATAAGAAACTAGCTTTAAATCATCCTTTAAGCATGTAATCATAAAATGAAAAAAATGAAGAATTTTGTGATAGGATTGAAATCGGGAAAAAATCAGATGAAGGGTCTGTATTTGCACAGTTTTTCTAAAAAAAAAAAGAGGCATGGTTTTTTTAAACATGTATTTAATAGCCTATGTTTATAAGTTATCATCATTTAAGGGTTAATTGTCCTTTTGTTGGGATTTGAGGTGGCAATTGAAGGAGACCATCAAATGAAAGTAATTTAAAAATATCGGCCCTTAAACGTATAGTTAAAAAGTTGAGGCCATTTTTTTGCAAAACTACAAAATTATAGCCCTTCCTTTGTATTTTTTCAGATAAAATATAATTGAATATATAGAATATTTTACATATAATAATATTACCTTCACATATTTTACATATAATATTGCTCAATTTCCTTTATTTTTTTTTTTTAGATAGCTATTCATCTATACGGTTTGGATAAAATAGTATAATATTTGTGGATAAATATAGTAAGTAAATTAATTTTCATTAAAGATTCAATAATTAATATTAGAAATACATAGACATTATAATTTATTTGGACAATAATTGGATTAAAGAACATTTTGTTTATATAAGTTGCAATTATTTATGCTTTATTTGTTTCATTTTTTATGTTTATCATCCTTGAACCAAATCTCAAACAATTTGCATTAAATTTGAAATAATGATTATTTTAAACAATTGCAACTCATATACCCAAGGCCAAAATGTTCTTTAACCCAATTATTGTCCAAATAAATTATAATGTTTATATTTCTCTAATTTTAATCATTGAGTCTTTAATGAAAAATTGATTCATATACAATATTTATCCATGAATATTACACAATTCTATCTGAAACTATATAGATAAATAGCTATTTATATAAAAAAAAAGTTTGAAGGGAAATTAAATAAAATGAATTCAATAAAACGTGCAAAAGTAATATTATAAGTAAAATGTTCTACTTATTCAATTATATTTTATTTGAAAAAAGGTAAAGGAAGGGCCTGAAATTTTGCAGTTTTACAAAAAAGGGTCTCTATTTTTGAACCATACATTTAAGGGCCCGTATTTATAAATTACCTTCATTTGAGTGTTTCCTTCTATACCATGTTAGATTTCGTTAATGTTAAATGAACGGAGGCCCTTAAATGAGGATAACTTATAGACACAAGCCCCAAAATGCATGTTTAAAAAATCCAGGCCCTTTCTTGCAAAAAACTCGACAAATATAGACCCTTCCTTTGCATTTTTCTCGATTGAAATCATATTTTATTTTTGTTTGTTAATTTTAATTCATAAATTGTTGATGTATCGTATAAATTTGTGATATCTTGATGTTTTTGAGGGAAAATCACAATTGGACTATCAATTTTATAATTAGATGATTGTTGCGTGATCAAAGGATAGTGGATTAGAATCAGTTTCGAAGTTGAGAACTTGATCATAGATATCCTAAGCCAATCCCCAAAAGAGGAAGTTGAAAAATTATGGTTTAGGGTTGAAATGACTAACCATATTATAAAGTGGTCGACTAACTTGCTAATATGGCTAGTCAGATTTACTTCTTTCAACAACATTGAGAGCCAAGGGAAAAGTGGACCACAAAGGTAGTTAACTACTTGCTTTAGAAAGGAATCTGGTCAACTTAATTTTCTTGTGGCCAACCAATTTGGTTGTCCTTAGAATTTTCGTTTGCTTTTAGTTATGAAGTAATTCTTTAATAGAATTAAGGCATTAATTGAATATTCTATAAATTGTGATGAAGTTATCTTCTAAGCGAGACTTTTCACAAGTGGTTAAACTAATCCCGGGTATGCATGTAGATTGTTGTTGTTGCTTTCTAGTCATGTGTTTAGATGATAAACTTCTTAAATATTCTACTTAAAAGATTTGTTTGCTATTCATGCTTATGTTGGGGGTTAGAGATTTAGATAGGCAAGTAATAGACTAAGTATTTACCATCTATTAAAGATTAAACTTTCGAGATAAAGTTGCTAAGTTTAGGTGTTGAGGTTTCCATGTGTAGATAAACTGTGATATCCCATAAATCAGCAATGAAGACATAAACATTTGAGTATTAGAGCAAAACCCTATCTTTGTATAATTAGGGTCAATAATTGATTTAGGACATTCAGAAAAGTAAACTAATTATATTAAAATCTTACGAAAAACATGATAACTCTCATTAAGAAATTTTCGTATACTTGGAAGTCAAGAATATAATAAAATATTAAGAATATAATCAAAATAATGAGAATTTACTCTACATGAGACCTTAAAGGAGAATATAGGGCAATTATACCTAAATTTAGGGTTTTCGAGAAAACATATCCGATTGAGCCCAAACTTTATAACTAAGTTAAAAAAATCAGTTGAAGTGACTAAGTAAAGTTAGATTTCAAAAATAATGATCCAAGTCCTAATTTTAGCCTTAGAAGTATAATATTCAATATATTATAAAAATAATCGAAACCTTTAAAACCGAGCTCAAAATACGGCGAGGACTTAAAGATAAGTTAATTCGCCTATAAAAGAAATAATATAGCATAATATGTTATATGAGTACACACATATTTTTATGAGTATACCTAGTATATATAATAAATATACTGGTAAATTAACCTAAAATTATATAATTTTGCATAATAAGAGATAAAATTACAAAATTAAATAGGAAAAGTATCTTAAAAATAAAAGATATGCTAGAAACGTGATTATATGCATATAATTACACATTAAATGTATGATACATATAGGATATACACCCATATATTAACAAAATTGTTAAATACTAATATAAAATATCAAAACACCTCAAAATATCATCTAAAAATTATAAAAAAAATAAGAAACAACGTGGAATATGATTGGATTAAATGTGGAGCAGCTTAAAAAGAATAATCAGTTGCATCAAAAGCAATTGGATAAAAAAATGATACCTCATACTTGCAAATTCCTTAAAAGAATAATTAAATAAATAAAAAATAATAATTACTTAAAGGTTAAGAAAAATTTTAACTAACCTAAACTACTATAAATAGGACTCCTATGATTAGATTATACACTTTAGACATTTAGGGAATTTTAGGAAAAATTAATAGAAATTAGGAAAAAAAAAAGAAAAACAGGTGACCTCGTTAGACCTTTGTGTCCCAACATAAATGACAACTTGACAATAACCCTTGCTGGTCACCACTAGTGGACCCCATGCCCTTTATTGTCGACAAGCCCCTACTAGTTAATGGCCACGAGAGCAATGATGAACATAGGTCTTAAGTTTTTATCTTGTTTTTTTTTTTTTTTTTCTATTTTTAGAAAAATATTAAATTAATTAGGAAAAATATGAAAAAATTATTTTGATTATTTTAGATGTACTTTCATTTTGCAAAATTATGGAATATTTAATATACTTACTTAACAAATGTACTATTCATCTGAAATTTGAAATTCAAAATAAATACACTAAATGATGTAGTTTCTAGCTCAAAATTTTTGTGTAGAATACATATGATATGTATTTAATTGCTATGTAGCCATATTTTTAATTTATGTACTTTTGATATTTAATGTAATTTTTGGCCCTAAAATAGCTAGAAATATAATGAAATAAATATGTTTTTATGAAATTAATTGATAGAAATGATAAGTACTGACTTCTAGTGAATTGTAATGATGTTAAAATATATTAGAATTAATTTTGTATAAAATGAATAATATTTTGGTAATTAAATATAATTTAGGGGTAATATTGTAATTTCGAGTATATAAGCGATAAATCGATAACACGATATCAAGTTATGAATGAGTTCCTCATATTTTCAAGAATTCATAAAAATTTTCGAGAAATTATTTGGTGAGATTAGTTATTTATTATGAATTTATGTAGTAAAATAGTTTAAATTATAAATCGAGACGTATTTTTGGTAATAATAGGCTAAAAAGTGATGAATATCGAAATGAAACCTATACATGTACATATTGGTCAAGTCTGGTGAAAATTTATTTTTAACTTATTTTGTAATAATTATATGATTGGGTCATGATATAGACATATTAGGGTTAGATATTACCTATATTATTAAGTTATATTAACAAATTATATAAAATATAGTCCATTTACATAAAATGAATATAATATAATAAGAATTATCATAGGAGTGTATAGATATAATATAAAATCAGAAATACATTTTAGAAGTCATATCTTGAAATACAACCTGTAGTACGTATCGTTAGGTTTATATGAACCTAGTGATACTACTTTTATTAAATTAGACAATCTTAAGTAATATAACTTATATCTTTATAATATTACAAGAATTTATGTATTATGATAACTTTATCGTAATTGAAACGTAAATTGATTGATTAAAGATATGTTTCGATATGATTGAAATGATATATCAATAGTACAACCATATATACTATTGATACTTAATAACTTAACTTAACTTATATAATAAAACTATATTTTGTTATATAAAGAAAATAGTAATAAATCTTAGATATAAACATTTATATATATAACTTTAGAAGGAAATAAGAGTAAATAAATCCCTAACGTTTTTGTAACTCTTATGAAAACTAAATCTAGACTTTGTACATATATAGGGTCTCTCAGTAAATAAGGTATTGACAATATAAGTCTTCTGTAGTGAGCGTCGAGACAAGTAAGTGGGATCAATGCTTCATAATATTTAGGAGTATTATTTCAGAATATCTAGAGACTTTTGTATGTGTTTGCTTGTGATTGTAGTTAGCTACTATGCGTATGCAGCGCTTGTGTTTGAGATTTGATTTGTTGTGATGGGATCTAAGCTCCATGTTATGATTGTTCTATAAATATTATGTTTGACTTGTTTGAACTTAGTTAATCACCCTAAAAATGAACTAACTTAAACTTAGCTTAACACCCAACTTGATATACATCACAATCTATTAAGAGTAACGATTAGGATTCTTAGGCCAAACACGGATTTCCTTCGATGAGGATAGTTGAAATGGTTTTTTTTCTACCCTTAGCTGAACTAAGTGATAGGAGAAGGGGTCGCAGCAAAGTTGGGGACCATGGATTGAAGATGGTCATAGGATGAGGGTGTTCTTTATTGTACAAGCCTTGGTTTAGTTTCGATTCGCAAGTGCGTGACGTTAATCTCCTTTACTTAGATTAGAGTGGGTGCAATTTCTTTGATCTTATAACGAACTACATAATGTTGTGCGATGGTATTTGCTTATAAATACATTGCATTTAACTAACTTAGTTGAAAAGCCTACCTATGATGTGCTGAATGTATACTTTAGTCTCCGCCCCATTTATTGAGCAAGTTGTCGCTTATTCTCCTATAGTTTATTTTACAGGTTTCAAATGGATTACAAGTGTCTACCTAAAATTAGGACATTAGTAAATCGGGACGGGGAGGGAGATGCAACAAGAAATGACTAGTTATTGCTTTTAGTAATAACTTTCTTATCTTTTAAGGAAAACTACATAAAACTTTTTAAGAGACTTGATAGTTTTCAATATTCTGATTTGTATATAAAATGATATGTACTTATAGGATTTACCACTACTTTTTTATAAGGTCAAATTACAAATTTATTTTTAATAAATTATTTCAAATATGATTATTCCTCAGGTCTATATCAAATAGATATCGAATTAAACATTTTAAAGGGATAGAGTCAAGTATTCCTGGTGTAAACTAAGTTTAGAATGGCAGTTGTAATAATAGTTTTTATTTTAGGATGGCTCACATGACGAGACTATTACGACTTCACTTTTTCGAGGCGTGACATAAGCCAGTGTGCAAGTTGAGAAATTAAGATGAGCACGTTTGACAAGTTATTGTAATAGTATGAGATATTATGGTGAAGAGCTATAAGATCCTATAAAACTGGTAATTAACTCACAATTGATCGAATTGGAGACTTTTCTTAAAATTTAGGCCGATTGCTTAAATTATCCAATTGAACCTAAATTTTATGACAAAGTAAAAAATACTAGTAGAAATAACTTAGTAAGTTTATAATTAAGAGAATAAAATAATAAAATAATTCAATATTAAATTATTAAGTTATACGTATATTATCCATTATTTATCAAAAACGCATAAAATGAGTTCTGATAATTAACAAATCGCTACAGATAAATTATATACACATTAAAAATCATTAAATAATTTAAATAATATTTATGAGTATTTTTTTGTACTATATGTGTATTTACACCCCGAAATTACTTAAAATATCTAATATAAGTTAAAATAATACTAAAATAATTAAGGAAAATTAATAAAAACACATGAAAAGTGTAGAAAAGTCTAGATTTAGGGTGTAGGGAGCTATGGATTAAATGTGGAAAATTGAAAAATAGGAATTAGCTATATAGAAAAAGAAAAAGAAAAAGCACACTTATCAAGTATAAATTGGAAGAAAAACCTTAACTTACTCTATAAATATGGGAACCCTTATCTAAATTCATTTTGGGCAGTTAGGAACTTAGGGAAAATAGGGGGAGGTCAGAAGAAAAGAGAGGGAATTTTTACAAAAATTAGATAAAATATAGTATAATTAAGGTTTTCAAGGAGAATCCATACATAATCATCACCTAAGATGAAACCAAAGCTACCACTCCATAATAACCCTTACGCCAGGTTGTCCCAACAACTCTAGGGTGGCTGGAGGTGGCTGCAAGCTTATCTTTTTGGTGAGTTTAATTTTTTTATCTAATTTTGTCTAATTTGTTAAAAATACCAAATTAATATGGAAAATTGTGAAAATTGGTACTCTAGGGCATTTTTGTATGTGATTTAGGAAAAAAAATATCAATTTGATGAAATTAGGTCCCAGAATATATGATATTTAAAAAATCACTAAACAATTAATTTTCGCTTTTGTTTTAAATAATTTTAATGATGTAGTTTTAAGCCCAAAATTTTTGTGTATAATGTTTAGGGTACATATTATATTGCTTTGAAGAGTTTTTCTTGAAATTAATTTTTTTTAATTTTTACTTAATTTTTTGACCTTAAAATCATAAATAAAAGGCAAATTTTAGGCTTATTTTGTGATTTAATGTTAAATTGATGAAAATTTTGATTTATGATGTATTTAATCATCTTGAAATATTAATTGATGATGAGAAATGGTATTTATAGTGTTGGGGATGTTAGAAATGTGTATTATGTGTAAGATATGTGATGTAAAAGAGTATGTACAGGTGGGAAGTTAAATAGATAAAATGAATTAGGTTAAATTGATAATATTATAATATTAGGAATATAATATAAGTCTGATTTGGAATATAAATTTAGGGAATTGTGTTAAAAATGTAGGGTATTTTCATATTAGGAATAAATTCTGAAGTTAAAGTAGGAGTATAGTGTATAAGATGAATTAGAATACTGATTAGTAGTTAAATATGAAATTAGTGTATCTAAAATATAGTTAGATGAACTTTACATAATGGATTAGGAGGAATTCTTAAGGTTTACGTATGACAATTATAGCTTGAAATTGAATTAGAAGCTAATTTAGAAGCAAAATTAGAAATAAGGGGTGTACCTTATGTATTAGTATATTAGAGAATTAATTAGAAATTGAATTAGCTACCATTTTCATTCGAATTAAAGTTAGATAAACTCTGTGAAATGGGTTAGCAAGAATTTATAAAATTTATGTACAAAATGAAATTAGGAGCTGAATCAAATGATGAATTAGAGATTAAATCAGAAGATGAATTAGAAACTAGTAAAATACGAAACTAACTACAGGAAACTTAAAACCTAAATAAACATATATAATAAAACTTTAAACCAAAGATAATAATTTAAGTTATAGAATAAAGCTTATGTATATAGCAGTTATATAAGTACTAAAACGACTTCTGTATTATATGGACTACTGATGAAAGCTTGTTACGAGTCACATCTTAAATGAGCAAGCGAGAAGTCTATGTAAGTTTAGGATCAATAAGTTACTATATTTTGAATTACTGTTTTATAGTACTCGGAGGTTTAATAGTATACTTGGTTATATTTGTTTGATAGCTTGATTGCATGCATGCTTGTGTGTGTGTGTTTCTAGGTTTAGTTGTGTAATTCTTGTTTGATGCTCTAAATCGTAATTGTTTGTTTTGCATGAAATGATTGAATGTCTTAAACTAGATTTAATTAAATATACAACTTGTAAATTTAAATCAAACGTGCATTACACCCTATTAAGGAAAATGTTTAGGATTCTCCAACCAAATACCGATACTTTCGAAAGAGATAGCGTTGGAGCATAATGATCCTTTTTTCATCTTTAATTGAACTAAATGATAGGAGTGGAGGTTGTGGCAATGGTGTAAGTAGTGGTTTGAAGGTAGTCGTAAAAGGAGAGGTGTTTCTATTGCATAAGCTTGGATTTAGTTGTAAGCTGTTGGATGTGCGTTAAACTCCTAAACTCGAATTAAAGCGAGTGAAATTTCTCTAATCTCACGATGGATTGGATAACGTCGTCTAATGGAATTAGTTTGTTATATTGCATTTAAATAAGAAGTTGATAACTCTAGTTGTGTTTAATGTATAGTCTTATGTTTCCGTCTCAATTTATTAAGTAATTGGTTGCTCACATCCTTATAGATGTTATTGCAAGTGTTAACTTGAAAGCAGTATCATAACTACTCTGAAGCTAGTTACTATTGGATCTTAGGGAGTGAGGATATAAAACTGATTATCAATTACATTTTTGAAGTTTTAGTTCTTAATTTAGAATCTTCTATTATCAAATTAGGATATTAAACTATGTATTACTTAAGTGGGGTTAAGTTAGTAAATCATGTAACATTACTTACAATATTGGAATCATGATATATGTATTTCATACTTCTACATGCAAATAACATATTTACTTTGTAAATTGGTTCATTCAAAGAGGGTTAGTCATAGACGCTTTGTATAAATTAGGTTTAAGATAGTGGCCGTACGATTTTTGAATGGTTTACATGACACGACTATTACGACTCTGTTGTTTTGGGGTATAATAATAACGAAAGAGAACTAGGCTATTGAAGATTGATATGGGTGGTAATCCAAGATGACACATATTTAACTCTTGGACTATTAGACTCATTACGTGGGCTCTCTGATTTGTGGACTCTTTTAATGGCTTGGAAATCAAGTTATTTTTTTTTTTTTTTTTGTATTTGTATTTGTTGTCTCAACCTAATTAAGATAATTAATTGGGTTTATGGTTAGCTTTTGCTATCCTTTGTGCATTGGTTTATTTATTAAGTATGTATGCGGCATGTGTAATGTCTCGAGCTAAAAGTATCAAATAGCCAAACAAATAAATACTAATATATCTTTTACAACCACTTGACATAAGAATTTTGAATTAGTGTTAATATGGTATTCACTATTTTGGCATTATATTTTATATAGAATTATATTTCATATAGGGTATTACAATCTCTCCTTCTTAAATACGTAATGTCTTTGTTGCAAAACCCATTACAATTGAACCCAATTCTTCCCCTATTTTAGTTTGCTTTTTTATTGATTCCTACTACCCCCAATTTACATATTCTCTTAGAGGTCTATTAGGAGTCAGATCCTAATGACACTCTTAAACCATCTTTAATGAAACTCCCTAACAATTCTTAGACTTCTTCTTTGGAATAGTTGAAACACGTTTACCAACTTCCACCTTCGTTTTTCATTGAATTCATCTACCTACTAGTAATAGGTCAATTTTGATATCATTTGTTTGTCCTTAGCAAAAAATATTTAAGAGCCAAATGAACAAATACTAAGGGGTCTTTTTTCAATCATTTAACTAAAAAATTTCTAATTAGTATTGAAATGATATTCACTGCTACTATCTTATAAAACACTTTCTCAAAATCCATGTGGGATTATATTTTACTTTCTTGATGTTCTACTATTGGGCTTTGCAGCCCATCCATGTTTAGGATATTTAATATTAGATACAAAAGAGTTATAAGCGATTAACACTTGTAATAATCTTTGGAGAAAAGAAAAAAAAAAGACACAACTGAGATATAAAAATTGCCATAATTGCCATTAGACTATTAATATTATAGCAATTTTGAAATATCGACTGCTTGATAATCACAAATTGCAAAGTGCTGCAATTGGTTCCTCATATTCTTTAGAAAATGTAGAAAACTTTGTTAGGCTTCATTACTCCATGCATGCAAATTACAAAGTGCTATAGTTGACTTCTCATCTTCCTCTAAAAATATAGAAAATTTTGTTAAACTCTAGTTGTCCCAAAAAAAGAAAATGAATTTGATGTTAGGAGAGAAAAAAGAGATATTCGTAGGTTTTTGTAATAAAAAAAAAAACTGAATGGAAAGGAAAAGAAAAGAAAGTGAAAGGGAGAGCAGTAAGAGATTGAAGAAATGTCAGTTATCTGGAAAAGGAAAAAGAAAAAGAAAAAGCAAAAAATCGTGGAAAGAAAAGATGTATTGGTTGGTTTAATAAAAATTAAAAACTACGTAATGAGTAAAGAGAAATAGTCCTTATTGATTCAAATATAATAGAAGAAAGAAGGTTGAAATTAGAAATGACATAATTGATGTGATTAAATTTAATATTAAATGATACAATTAATAATGTAATAATAATTAAATGATAAACAATGGGTATAGAAAGAAATAATGCAATAATTCTTATTCATTCAATTGTAGTAGATAATGAAAATAATGGAAATTAAAAATGAAAAGATATTATAATTTGAAAAAATAATTGTGAAAATAAACTAATGATAGCATAAAAAAATCAAATATAAAAATAGAAAGTGCTTTCGGAATTATATATTATCATATGATTTGATAAATAAAAAAGAAAATACATAGATGATGAAGTAAAAGGAATGAATATAGAAAAGGAAAGAGTTTTCAAAATTATACAATACAATATAATTTGACAAATAGAAAATGAAATATATTAATAATGAAATAAAATGAAGGAATATGAATATCTCTTAAATACATAATTGAAAGAAAAAGATTGTTAATACCTAAAAGGTAATACTAATAAAAATAAAGTTATGAAGACAAAAAATTATAAGTTATCTACTATTGACATGGCTCTTTACACATGGGCCTCTCAAGCCCATTCAAATTTCATGCGCCTCACCATTTAGGCTCTACCACCTTAGGCTTGGCTTGATTAGGCTAAAGAGGCTCTTTAATAGGTAGAAGACACTAGATAAAGATAAGAAATCAAGTCAACAACCACTTTCGGCATATATGGGACATGTTAGACACTATCAGCCCACTTTACCATACTTACGGGAGAGGATTTTGTCTACTAATTACTCTTAATTGTTGGCGTTATTCCACCATAAATACTAGGTCACTGTCTAACGGTAAACGACTTAATACTTTGCGCATTTAAGTTTGTTTATTGGTCTCAAGTATTCCTTACTCTTCAAAACACTTTATTGACTTAAGCATCGGAGTGACTATGTCGGATAATACCTTGATGTTTCCTTACAGTGTTCTATTTTGTAGACTTACTCAACGTTTAAAGCTTAATCTCTACTGGCAAATACCTTGAGATGATATTTACATAAGTGACAAATATGAAAATTTTAAGTTTCGAATTGTATATAACAAGGCAAAGCTACATGTAATATGTAGATATTAGTTCAGAGTAGCAAAAATTAATAAATTCATTTGAAAATTATCACAATCAATATAACATATGTGGAAATAAACATCTTTACGTATAGAATGATAATTGATGTTTAATCGAATAAATAAGATATAATATATTATAGAACCATTGGAAAACCAAATAACTTTTCATGAAATGAAGTGTTAGTCTCAAGAGAATTATAACCTTTCAAAATATAAGAGCATATGAAGGGTGCTAAGTGGTTTTCAATGGATTATGCTAATGATGCAACTATTTGAAAAGTTTCATCATTTATATAAAAGATATATATCTTAGATAAAAGCCTTGGAAATGATGTATAAAAAAAAATTGGTAAATTTATTAAATTTACTTAAAATGTTATCATAATCAACATGTTGAAAATAATGTTATCTGATTACATAAAATAATAACAATATTAAAGTTTTGTGTGACTACCGAATGTTTTTCATGAAATTATGCCTGATTTGGAAGGATTTAATAATCATTCATAATATGTGATTTTTTTTTTTTTTAAACCAAAGGATGCATGCATAATTTAAAAATATAATGACCAATAGATATCGGTATGATAATGAAAAGTAGGAGGTAAAAATTAAAAATATTTAAAAAGTATAATTAAAAATATCACTAATAAAGAAATATAAAACCGTTACAAATTTTCGAAATTATATATTATAATTAAAATATTGCTATCACTTTGGGCTCGAAATTGTTGCCTGCTGGTTGTTTGAAAGCTCCAAGTTGATTGCTTTCATATCAAACCAATTGGGCTCCCACATGAACTTACATGGGCCACGGTGGTATCGGTCAAAAGAATCCACTTAAATTTCCTTAGAAGTTGCATCTGACGAATATCAACCCAATTTGCCCAAAAAAAAAATAAAAAAATAAAAAATAAAAAAGAATATCAAATTATTTGGGCCTTGATAGTAGTATCATAAAAGGAGCCCTATCTTAGTTGGGCTTCAACACCAAACTATATGGTCTTGAACGCGAAGGTAAGCTGATACGTTGAAACTGGAAAATAATATGTCTCATGGAACTGGTATAGTGCTAGTGCTTTTACTTTTTTAAGTATAAAATAAATTTTCTACATCAACGAAAGGATTAAGATCACGCTAATTATTGACACAATTCGATAGAATGACACATGGTTAGAAAAACGACTATAGAGAGAAATTATGAAAGCGATATTGAACACTAATAAATATAATTATATCGTATACTTATTGTTTGTGTTTACAATTCAATTTCAGTAGTACATAATGAAATAAACACACAAACACGATTCGTTAACACAAAATGCGACATCTAACTAAAAGAATCATATATTTTCAGCGATTATACGAGATATATGCATATTTTTAAAAATTATGAAATAGTAAATGTATGTTTTGGGAGTTTACGTGATAAGTAGTTTTATAGGTAATTAAGATTTTTCTTAAAATAATTTATTGTACAGTGAGGTCTGAATGTTTGATATAGACAGGAAAATATAGAACATGCGGATATAAAATATCATGTCCTGTCCTATCATATAACTCATCCAACGCTACTCCACTTTATTTCTGCTTCTTGTATCAAATTCGGGTATTTTAATATAAAATGCTAGTTCCTTTCGAATAATATTCCTATAATATCAAGGTGCATTTTCGATGCATCTTACCTCAATCTTCTCTAGATAGTCGTCATTAGTGGAAGCCATATATGAAAAAAAAAAGCATTCCTATTTCCGACATAGCACTTTGATCACATCAATTTGATGCCACCCACAAACAACCAGAAATTATATAATTCCTCTAAAGTGAATAAGGGTTCCGCATATATTATAATCTTTTGGATATCGAAGAATAAAAATATACTTTATAAATAAAGGTGTATGAAAAGGTAAAATTCTTTTTTTTTTTTTTTTTTCTTTCTTTAATTTTACATCTTAGTAAATGTTGTTGAGTACATATTAAGATTTTCGGGAATAAATTAAGCAAGTAAGGCGTATTTGTGGGGCTTAACAAAGAATCAGATATGGTGGGTGGATAAGCATCGAATTTGCGCGTGGAAAGCTAAACCCTAAGTGCAGAATTTATTCTTATAAATGATGAAACTTAGTAGCCATCCTCGTGAACAACAATGTTACCATGTTAAATGGATCTCTACTTTATTTTCTGTTAAATAAAATAATAATCAAGAATCGTCATCGTCGTCATATTAAACAAGAGAAATCGTGATAACGTTGTGTGTATTTGGATTTGGACATTTATCCACTATGAAACGCGGATAAAAGCACTTACATATATATATATATATATATATATTTATAATATATTATATATATGTGCTGGACCACACTCACGAGGCTTTACGACAAGGGACATGTCTGATTTCTGGAAGAATTCTATTTAGGCGTGATTTCTGGCGTATACAGTTAGAAAGTCTTTGTCTCTGTGCTTTCCTTGTAAGCAGGGGAATACCGACGGCTAAGACTCAATCTTACCTCCAAACTTCGAAATTTTTGCAAAAAAATATGTTAAGGAAATTTGGAAGGGGGATAATCATTAAAAAAAGATATATTTAAATTTTCATATCTCGTACTTCTGATATGGTGTATGACCGAGTTTTTGTGTCTTTTACTTTATATATAAGAATTATTTCATTTTTCGTTTATACTTGCATGAGTTTTGCATATATATATATATATATATTTTTAAACTTTATATATCCATGTTTTTAGTTTTTTCAATCCATAAGTTTTTTCATTCTACATCCATGCTATTCTTTTTATCAGTTATATAATGATTTTCATACTTGTGTTTTGTGTTATTATCAACCATATAATCTCAACCCATCATCACCGTTAAAATAAGAAGATTCTAAAGCAACGTGAAAAGACAAGATAGATTCAATAGATTTTCCATTTAGTTAGCCTTGTTATGAGTAAAATATAAAGAAAAACATATAATATTTAATAAGTAAAGCCTCAAACTAGCTACAATTGAAGAAAAAAATACAGGTGCATAAAGTGAAACGTTCGAAAACATAGTTTATGTTACTAAAAAAAAAAAAAAGACATATTGAAATGCCCTAAGAAATAAAATTGAAAAGAAGGTAATCGTGTTATATTTGGTACCTAACATTTGTTCATTTTTGCATTTAGTTACCTAAAGTCCAAAAGTATCACTTTGATACTTGAACCCTACAAATTTTCACAATTAACTGCATAAAATTTGCTTAATTTTGCAACTAACCACCTAATTAAGGTATTATAAATGATATTAGAAAGTTTATAGGTTATAAATAGCTAAATAACCTAAAATAAATAAGTCCTCCTTTAACAAACTAAGACAAAAAAGGAGGAGCAACAAAATATTCTTCTAGAGCTTCTTAATGCTATATCCATAGTGCTAACGAGTCAGAAACTTTGTCCAATTCACTAGGAATTGAGTCAACTGTCCAAAGACCCATCCTTGATAGCTTTCCCTACAAGCGACTGAAAGATTGTGATAGGAAAATATACAAGTAAAATCCCATTGTAATAATGAAACAGCAATTGTAAAATCACAACATAATTTTACCCTCTTGAGCTCAATAGATAAACAATAAGTAATGCCTCAATAGATGGCCCAAAGCTCAACAGAAAGGACATCAACTTTCCCTAGCTTTCAAGCCAGGCCATGAATCCATCTTCCATTTTGAGCTCTTAGTACTGTAGCAATAGTGGCTTGCTGAGTTGATTTAAAAGCTAAGCCATCTGTATTCAGTTGTACCTTGCCATGAGGGGGAGGTGATATATTCAGTGGACTTCCATCTTTTCCTTGATTTAGTAAAGGCCCATAATTCATGACTTAAACATCTTATTGATTGAAGTAAGTTTGTAGATAGGGGAGAATGATTATGCAATAAAGAATTTCTACTTGATCAGGTATTTCAAAGCATAATACCAAAATAAAAAGGAAGGGGAGGAGAAGGGTTAGTTAACTGACTCCTCTTTATGAGGCAATTGATTTTGATCCATTTAGTGAAGTCTTCCCAATTAACATTGAGGGGTAGAGGGTATGACTGCTAATGAACAATGACATCCTTAATAACTGGACATTCATGAAGAGCTTGTAGGATTGATTCATTGGGATTGTCATATCTTGGACAATTTTTTGAATTAATATTATTACTTTGTTGAAGGAGATCAATAGTAAGAAGAAAACGATGTGCTAACATCTACAAAAATAATTTAACCTTAGGTAGGAAAGCGGAATTCCTTATCGAAGACCATTGATTTGAATTTACATGTGATTTGTTACTTTTCAAGAGTGCTTGATAGATGTCACTTGTGATTGGAATGAATCTACTGTTAGCATCAATGGCCTTTTGATCCTTAGTGTATTTGTCTAAGAATATGGGCCCAATTGACGGGAATTAGCCTCTGACTACATCTAAGTCGAAGTAGACTTATCCGAAGCCGAGTACGATCAATACTTACCGAGGTTGAGTTGAAGCCAAAAGGATAAGAGGAAGAAAAATAACCACCTGGAAACAAGTTTATTGTCGATCGAGTAATTGAGAGATTGTGTTGCCGAGAGTGGGATCCACTTAGCATAGTACGGTACGAAGAGACTAGTGTCGACTAATTTTAGAACTCGGCAATTGTGGGTTGACCTTTTTGATGTTTCAACCAAGCTACGTGAGACTTTAGGGACTCCTTCTCAAACCTGTACATTGAACTGCTGACCCTGTCCAGTTCAAATACTACTTTTTCTAGGACATGTCGAGTAAATGCATGTCGACTTCCCTTGTAAAACGTATAGTTTTGTATATATTTTCCTTTATTTTATTTATGGGCCCAATTTTTTAGGGTTTAAGGCCTTATACATTATTTATAGTTTTGCTACTAAGGTTTAGGATTTACTATAAATAGCAATATCTGTAAACATCAAAGAGATATACGTGAATAGACAAAAAAAGCATATTCCTACATTTTGGAATCTTTCTCTCTTTTTTTTTTAGTAAGGCTACTTTTGAGTTAGCATTGTCAGATTATTGAATGTAGATCAAACTCTTTAATCTCTTCCGCGTTCTTATCGATCTTGACCTTAAGACTGTGGTGAACCTCTTCATTTGAACCGGTTAGTGAGTTGCATCTAATCTTCATTTGAATCTCGAGTGACATTTGGTGTTCGTGAGTTGTATCGAACTTTATTTCGAGCTCAAATCCCTGATTGTATTTGTATCTTGGTGTGTGATATCCATACACACTCACACTCAAAACCCCTGTTTTCTTTCTTACTTCCTATTCTTCATACCCACTTGAATCTACTCGACCCATTTTAGGTTTTTGAGATTTGCTATCGTTTTATTGTACACATTATATTGGTATCAAAGCTTTGGGGAGACATGCTTGTTAGTGTTCTTCAAAGTTTGTTTAGCTATTTGAACATCTGTTCATTGTCATTTAGTAATGTAGTGTGTTGCTCGTGTTTTTAGTAGTCGTGGTATTTTGCTGCAGTTGAGTTCGATAACATTAATTTTAGTAGTGGTAGCTACAAAAGCTAAGTAATGGTTGTTTCTAGGTTACTGTAATTGTGTTTTGTTGTTTGTTCAATTTCTTGGAAAATTACTGTACGGACAAGAATGTTAGAAGATAGTGTCAACAACACTAGTGATAATCCTCGCGGAAGCTTAAGGAGACTTGTTGATAAATTGGAATATTAGATTTAAAATCTTACTGACTCCATCTACGAACTCATTGGTTTAGTCAGGGGCTGCAGATGTGATGGCTGAGAAGTAAGAAGGGAACGACCACTTGCTAGTAGAAGTGAGTCTAATGAACTTAACAATGAGCGATAACTAAGAAGAGTTGTCAAGCTGAGAAGAAGAAATGAAAGGAGTGTTGACACTAAAGCAAATCAAGGAGCCCTAAGAAGAGAGCTGAGGCCAAGAAGGGATGTGGCCGAGTAGAGCTCGAATAGAAGTGGTTGATCCAAGGTGAACCAACCGGTTTGGAATACAAAGGGTGAATGATAACTCTGATTTTAAACATATTTCATATGGTGATTTTATAGTATTTCCCTTACATTTTTGGTTTTCTTTAAAGAAAATGATACTTAATTGAGTAAAATGTTGATTTCAGGGTTTAAACGCGTTTTAGGCTCGAAAACGAAGAAAACGAATCAAGTTTCACTCAATTCCGAGTTCAAACGAAGAAGTTATGAAGTTTTGAAGTTGTGCAGAAATTTTGCCTTAGTGCAGAAAGTTACACGACCTGGGGACACGGCCATGTCTCAGGCCGTGTCTGGTGACGAAAATAAAATCCGTGTAATACACATATATAAGGGGATCTTAGGGTTCAAAAGGGAGAGAGACATTACAGAAACAAAGAGAGACAAGAGACAAGAAGAGACTTAAGGAGAAACAACATCAAGAAGCGATAACGACATCGATTTCAAGATTAGAGATTGTTCATCAAATCAAGAGGGGTTTTCATGCTTTATTTCATGTTTTTGATGAATCTCGTTTTTAGATTCATTATGATAGCTTAGAATTCAAGTATTTAGGATTATGGAACCTAGGGTTTCATGTGATTCTTGGATTGAATTATAATTTCAAGAAAGTTTCTATCTTTTCTTGATTCAATTATATCATTTAGTTATGGATTGATAATTTTAGAGTATCAATATATGATATTATGCATGTTGATTGAGAAATTGCATGTGTAATTAGATCTTAACATAATTGAAGAGAATTACATGTATACTTAGAGATAAGATACATGTTTCTTTCGGAAAGTTGATTGTTTGTGTGGGAATTCATTAAATATTAATGCAATTCTAAGTTATATTACTAAGTGAAGAGATTCCGGTAAATAATTTAGGATTAGGGTTAATATGCTTGAGAAAGATATTAGCTTTAATTGTGAATCCCTCCGGTCAAGAATCATAGAAACTAAATTGAATATATTTTAAAAAGGTTACATGTTAAACACTAGGGGAAATAATTCCTAAATACATCATTGCATACTTGAAGTCGTTAGTAGTTTATTGCTTTCTAATTTGCTTAGTTAAGTCTCATAATTAGTTTAGTTTATTAATTTCAGTATTTTTAATTCAATCAACTCGACATAATTTTCCGGTTAGATAATAAAACTAAAGTTAATATTAGTACTCAAAATCTCTGAGGGATCGACTCGGACTCATATCCGACTATATTAAAATTGATATGTGCGCTTACCTCGTATCAGTGAACCCCAAGCACTTGGTCGAGGACTTGAAAATATAAAGCTTAAGTTGCCAACCTTCAATGGAAGTAGCCGACTTGAAGAGTTCCTTGATTGGGTTTCGCGAGTTGAGAAGTTGTTCGAGTGCTACGAATGTGATGATTAGACAAAGGTTAAGCTAGCTTCACTACCCCTTATTGAATATGCGAGTCTTTGGTATGATAAGTTAGTTGCTAAGTGAGATGCTAAAGGAGAGGAACCGATCAGAACTTCGACACTTATGAAACGATTGATGAATCAACACTTTGTACTAAGCTACTTCAAGCAAGAAATGCTCCATGCGTTCCAGCACCTAAGTCAAGGTCGAAATATTGTTGAAGAGTATTTGCAAGAGTTTGAGACCTTGATGACGTGATGTGAGATTGCCGAGCCATAAGATCACATCATTGCCAGGTTCCTGAGTAGACTCCAAGATGATATTGTTGACATAGTTGAATTGTAGCTGTTCAACACTCTGGACGAGCTAATCAATTTGGTATTAAGAGTAGAAAGACAGAGGAGGAGAAGGCATAGGAAGTTGAGTAGCCAACTACAACAAGGCAGCCTCGAGCCTAAGAGGTATGTCGAGAGAAAATGGCTAGAGAGGAGGATGGAGAAAGGAAAGCCTAGTCGACCTTTTTATGCTGAGAAGAAGATCATTGAGAAAGAAAAGGCACTCGACAATAAGGCCTAAGATGTGAAATGCTACAGGTGTTTAGGCTACGGACACATTGCATCCCAATGCTCGAATAAGAGGGTCATAGTCTTAAAGGGCAAAGGGCCTGAGACTCAAATCGAGAGTCAGAGTGACAAGAGCTCAGAAGATCAGTTGATAGAAGAAGATGCCTATGTAAAGGACCTGGATAAACTCTTAGCTATGGCAACACAAGCTGACTTGAAGGCAGATCCCAGATAAAGGGAAAATTTATTTCATATGTGGTGCCTAGTGAATGGGAAGACCTGTTCCCTGGTTGTCAATAGAGGTAGTTGTACTAATATCGTCTCTGTCGAGTCAGTAGAAAAAATGAACTTGTTGACCTACCTATACCTCCAGCCTTACTGATTGAAGTGGTTTAATGATAAGGGTATGGTCTATGTGCATAAGTGAGCTCAGATTGCATTCAAGGAAGGACAGTACGAGGAAGAGATTGACTTTGATGTGGTCCTAATGAATGCGACAAATTTACATCTTGGCCGACAATAGGAGTATGATTGGAAAGTAATCCATGACGGTTTCCTTAACACTTATACTATTTAGAAGGATGAGAAGAGCTATTGCTTAACCCCTATGAGCATTGAGGAAATCTAGAGACACTCAGCACCCATGGTGAAGCGAAGAGGGAAGAGGAGTTTATTTGACATCTCAGCCTGTGCTTAACGCTTAATGTCGAAGACAACTTCCTTTGAGACCCGCGGTAATGATGAGAATCAGCCTCTAACTACATCCAAGTCGAAGTAGACCTGTCTGAAGCTGAGTGCAATTAATGCTTGTCAAGGTTGAGCTGAAGCTAGAAGGACAAGAGGAAGAAAAATAAGCACTCGGCAATAAGTTTATCGTCGACCAAGTAGCTGAGAGATCACATTGTCAAGAGTGGGATTGGCTTGGCATAGCATGGAAAGACTAGTACCGACTAACTTTAGAACTTGGCAATTGTAAGTCGACCTCTTTGGTGTTTTGGCCAAGCTATGCGAGACTTCGGGGACTCCTTCCCGAACCCGTACATCTAACTACTGACCTTGTCTGGTTTGGATATTACTCTTTCTAGGACATGCTGAGTGACTGCATGTTGACTTCCCTTATAAAATGCACAGTTTTATACATGTTTTCCTTTATTTTATTTATGGGGCCTAATTCTTTTAGGTTTAAGGCCTTATATATTATTTACAGTTTTATTGCTAGAGTTTAGGACTTGCTATAAATAGCAATATTTATAAACATCAAAGAGATAGACGTGAATAGATAGAAAAAGCATATTCCTGTGTTTTGGAATCTTTCCCTTTTTTTTAGCAAGGCTACTCTTGAGCTAGTATTGCCAGATTATTGAATGTAGATCAAACTCTTCAATCTCTCCCGCGTTCTTATCGATCTTGACCCTAAGATTATGGTTAACTCCTTTATTTGAACCAGTTAGTGAGTTGCATCTAACCCGCATTTTAATCTTGAGTGACATTTAGTGTTCGTGAATTGTATAAAACTCTATTTCGAGCTCAAACCCCTGATTGTGTTTGTGTTTTGGTGTGTGATATCTATACATACTTACACTCAAAACCTTTGTTTTCTTTCTTACTTCTTGTTCTTCATACCCATTCGAATCCACTCAACCCATTCTGGGTTTTTGAGATTTGCTGTCGTTTTATCATATGCATCACCAATGAGCTGGACCAAGTGATCTAAGATGGGGAAACCTAATTTATTTTCATTCCAACTTGTTTCCAAGAGCCAAAAATCATAGACATAAAGCTTTTCAGATAACTAAGATAAAGGTCCTTGAAATAATGTTCTTATAGGACCTTACTTACACTAGTGATTATGCCAAAAGTTGCTTCTTCTACCATTGCCCAAAACAACAAATTTTGAATGTAAAAGTTAAAGTTCACAATTAATATGATCCTTCGTAGTAAATGATAGAGCTGTGCTTTTGATGCCATGATGATCTTACAAGGGCTTTTTATATTTTTGTTTAATTAACTAAATCTATTGAACTTTCCTATGTTTTAATTCAAAGAGTCTTTTGAATGATGAGGCTTTGTTTCTTTGTCCTAAGTGAAAGAAGCCTCAGACCTTTAACTCTTTGGTGGATGCAATGGTTTCCCAATTGACCTAGTAAGCATTTTTATTATCATCAGTGCCTTTCCAAATAAAACTATTGATTATGCTTGTTAGTTTATTGAGGATACCTTCGGTAGGGAGCACATTTGCATATAAGAAGATGGGATAGCTTGCAAAGTAGTTTAAGCTAGAACAAGTCTACCAGCTATGCATAAAGTTCTTATTTTCCACTCAATTAATTTCTTTTGCACCTTTTCAATTAAGAAATTGAAACTTGCAAGGGATGGTTTTCGTTCTTTGTTTAAGGGAAATCCAAAGTATTTGCTAAAAAAGGACATGTCTTTCATACTAAGGATAGAAGTGAGGCTAGACTTAAGACTTTGATTTATGTTTCCTAAGAAGAATACTCTAGATTTGTTGTAGTTGATCTTCAGTCCCAATAAAGAAGAAAAATGAGATAGGACATTTAGGATTGATTGAGCATTCCTTTCATTAGCTTTAGCACAAAACAATATCATCAGTAAAAGCTAGGTGAGAAATGGGAAGTTTTGATCCTCTCAAATGGAAAGTATCCAATTGTTACTTTTAACTTCTTTTTGGATTATTCTATTGAGGAATTCTATGCAGAGAATGAAAAGACAAGGAGATAATGGGTCTCCTTGTCTAATACCCCTGCTTAGTTGGAAAGGTGATAGAAGATTTCCATTGACAATAACCTTAAAGGAAGGAGTTGTGATGTAGCTAAGAATGAGTTCTACCTAGTCATTAGGAAAATTTAAATTGAGCAAAGTCCATCTGACAAAATTCCACTCAATTGAATCAAAGGCTTTTTCTAAGTCTAGTTTTAAAATCATCCAACCTTTCCTTCCTTTTTTCCTATTGTAGCCATGCAATATTTCATTAATTAATATGACATTATCAGTTGCTTTTTTGCTTGGGATGAAATTAGACTGAGCTAGACATATCAAGGAGGTTAGCATAGGTCTTAGTTTAGCCACCAAGATCTTGGTTACAAGCTTGTATAGAGTACTGTAAAGGCCAATAAGTCTAAAGTTCCCAATGTGATTAGCATGGCTACTCTTAGGGATTAAACAGATAAGAGTTTGGTTAGATCATATGGGATCTTTTTAGATGAAAAGATTTCATTAAAGAGAGAGATTATAAAAAGACATACAAAGCTCCACAGCAAAGCTGTCATATTGGGATATGTGATAAAATGTATAAATAGTGAGTGAGTCAAGTTTTGTCTTAAGTAAGAGGATAAGGTTAGATATATGTGTGTTGAGAAGATCCATTGTATCTTTTTGTTTCCTTAGGGTATTCATCCCCTTGACATTCTAAGCTAAGATTTGACTTTTTAAACTGAAGTGGGTAATCTTTCTTCCTCCAATGTGGTAGTAACTAAGCTGTACCACATAAGTTCTCCTACCATTCTACCTATTGCTTGACTTTAGTATAAAAGTTCTTTGGGCAGTATTCCATGTCCATTATTGTGAGGGACTCTTGCAAGTTTCGAAATATCAGCTTAAGGGGATTCAATTTTTTTAAAATCATGGCTATAGGAATAGCTTGTTTTGGAATCTCCAAGTTAGTCCTTGTTAGCATATGTTTTATGAGGAGTCTTAAGGTTTTGATCCACTTTTTCAGGAGACAACCTTGCATAATTATGTTTTTGGGGACTGGAGTACTCATTTGGACTGTGTAGGTCCTTCGAGTGGCTATTGTTAGTCCTAAGTTGGTTAGTTGTACCTCTCCCTTTGAGTGAACTAGTTGATTAGTTACCATTGGAACTAAATTTGGATTGACCATCTAACCTGGGAGCCTTCTCACATTTAATAGCACCACTATCACTCTTGTTAGGGAGTGGTCCCAATCTAGGATAAGAAGGGATTAACTTTAGTCCAGGTTGGGTATGTCTTAGTGGGGCTTGAGGATTTTCATTGTAAAGGTAATTATCACTCCTTAGTCCATTTTTTGTGGTGTTTCTTGCTGTCTCTTAGCTTGTGTTACTCTCTTTTTCGGTTTGTTGTGTAAGTTTGGTTTTATAGAGGGAGTTTGGAAGGTGAAGGAGCAAATATTCCCATTGATGGTATTAATTGCATCATTTGATGTTTCCATTTCAGTAGAAGAGCCATCAAGGCAATTCGCTACTGATTCATTCATTCCATTCATAGGTGGTAGTTGTGACGTGACAAAAGAAGGGGTATTTACTTCTTGCATTTTATTTGGCTCTAATCTTATTGGTAGGTTACTAATTTTTGGCAGGATTCTCCAATGCATGTTTTATCATTAATGGGGCCAGAAGATCTTTCCTTATTAGACCTCTCCTTAAGAGGTTGACTGACAACATTTTTAGGTGTTGATTGATTTTTTATCTTATCATTTTTTAAAATTTTCTTTTTCCTATTATAAGGATTATTGGCTTCATCGGGGTTCGACTCTTCACTATTAGAATGGGCCTACGATGAAACTATATTAGGCTTAGTTTGGATTACCAATTGAGTGTAAGATTGACCTCGTAGTTGGCATACAGAGGATGTAGGCTTAGAACTAGTTCGTTCCTTAAAGGTAGGTTAGCCATTTTGAATAGGGTTGGAGAATAAATGAGTAGGGTTGTTTTCAAAAGGAGAATTATCTATAGAGGTGCTAGCTGAACAATCCATATACTTAGCTATTTCACTGTGAGTTTTGGTTGGGCACACCTTAATGGAATGACCAATGTTATGATGTAGAACCCTTGGAGAGTCTTCAATTAGATATTTTTCCTTATCGGTCATCTCCTAATTCTCCATGAAATATTCACTATCTTCCTCCATCTTATCTTACATATCAAGGGTAAACAATTGCATGTAGTTTGATTGAAGACTTTGAGTTAACAAGTTTTTGTAGGATTTCTTGCCTTGAGATTCAATAAAATTGCGGGAAGGGAACAAATTGGGTACATCTTGGTAAAAGGAGATTGCCATTTCTAGGTCTTCAATAGGTTTATGCCTTTTTTCTTAGCAAAAGGGAAGGCGTAATTTTGATTTAGGGATTTAGGGTTTTGTTTAAACAAGGAGGACATAATGAGAACTTGCTACTTGAATTAAAACTAAAGTTACATCTACGTGGTATGCTCTCTAGCTAAGCTACGATGGACTCTTGCTTAATTTTAGCTCATACAAATAAAAACAAAAAGAAAACCTAATAATTTCCTGGAATGAGACCAAGAGAAGAAGTAAGAGTGTCTCTCCTACTTTTTTTTTTCTTGGTCAATTTCATTTAACAAGAATCCTAATTTAATCTAACTTTTGTGAATTAGGAGATTTCAAGTGAGAATAAAAATATTGTTCTTGGGTAACAATTGAAATCTATTACAATGATTAAATAATGGTAAATGAAACCTTAATTTAGTTTTTTTTCAAGGGAAATGAACGTGTATGAATATGTGGTGCTTAGTGTAGGTGGTGCATAAGAGGTGATCTAGTCAATTTGTATTTGAGTTGAAGCAATCATTTTATTTTGTTCCTAGAAGTTTATCAATTATATAGATTATAGTATTTGAGTCATTATGTTGAATAAAGATGAGAACTTAAGGAAATGACTTAAGTCTAATATGGGAATGTGGTACCAAGAAGTTTTAGTTATGTTGTGTTATTATAAAAATTTGATCAATTGCCTATCTAAAGAGGGACAAATCAAGTTGATCCTATACTTCATGAATCCTTGGTTTGTTATTATTCTAAGAGGAAGTTATAGGTGATTTAATTTTTACTAACTTAAATTGTTTTGAGAATATAGAAGTTTAGAAATCAAATTGAAAGATTTGTGATATTGGTGTAATTGAATCAATAATTGTTTTGTTGGAACATTATGGAAAAGAAAAAGAGTTGGTGTTTTAAATATAAAAAGAATAGGCAAAAAATAATTATTAGCAAATGGTTTTGGATTCACAAAAGTTAAAGTTTATATTGAAAGTTAATTTTGGGGACTAATGATGTAAAAGAAAAGAAAAACAACAGTGGAAAGAAAAGACACATATGTATATGTACATACACAAACAGACATATATAGGTGGTTAATTGGTCTTGAGTAGAGATGCAATTGATCTCTTGTGGTTGATTAACCAAGGTAAAGGGTAGCCAACATCTAATATTAGGCTAGTTAGCTGATCTTAGCAACGATGATGAATTGGTACCTTAATAGGATAAAAGAAAGAATTTTTTTTATGGATCGTAGTATAGGAATATAGGATCGAGTGGTTCTCGATTTTTGGTTTGGAGTTATTTATTTATCTGGTTAGTTAGTTATTAATTTGCTAGAAAATAGTCATTCAATATTTGTTGCATAAGTTTGTTGCATTACGTGTGATAAATTTTAGTTAAACAATGAACTTAATGGAAAGTAAAACCCTCAATTGTTGTTGTTTGTGTTGGAAAATATAAAAAAGATGTAGAGAGGTTGGCGATTTAGATAATCCAGCTAGTGATTGGTATAACATGACTAGCCTTCAATCATGATGAAGAGATTTGCATAGTTAAGTACAGTTATTCATAGCAAGTTGCTAACCTTGATGACATTGTAAATTGGGCTAGTGTTTTTGTAATAAGCTATAGGTTGGTTATATTGGCAGTTATGAGAAACCTTTACAGATGCCTGTAGTGGACTAACATACTAATGGTTGATTTGGTATTATCTTGGGACAACATGACTATTGGTTATGATATTGTTTTGGCACAAGTTTTGTATTGTTTTAGAGTTAAAGTTACTCCAAGCATGGGGACACTTAAGGCTGTGTGATTTTTGAAATTAAATAAAGATAATTAAATAGTTTATATTACATTAGCTTAAGCTATGTGTATACTTCTATTTGCATGGAATATGTGTGTATATGATTATGTACTGGGTAATAGCTCACTCCTTATAGGACATTAAAAAAAAAAGGCATGAGAAGTTAGTGCTTTGCATCTATGTAATGAATTGAGTTATGATGTGTTCTATGGATATGGGATGTCCCCTAACACTCATGAAGACAATGATGATTGAAGTTAGATTTGATTAGTTAGTTTTGAAACTTTATATTTAGACTTAGTTAGAGTTAGATTGTTCTCAATTATGGAGAAATCTAATTTTAGTTTTATCCACTAAATTGATTTAAGAATCATTTTATAGACTTTGTTAATTAGAGTCATTGGTGGACTTAGTTTGATTTGTTATCAAGCAAATGTATTAAATACAATATGAGGAGATACTATATGAGTGTTATTCATACTGTTGATATATATTTTAAGAAATGTAATAAGTATCTAAACCTTGAAATATCCTTACTTTAGTTATAAGTATTTGGTGGAATTATTGCATGTCAGGTTTCTAGGTGTAATAGTATGTATTGATAAGAGATTTTTACTAAAGGCCCAACAAACTAGACCTATCTCTCTGAGGGCTTGGTCAAGCTGTAGAGACTAATATGACCTCTTTTGATTAGTCAGACTTCAGTTGAAATATAAGGCCTTGAGGATAAACACCTTGATGGAGAGCTAAGCTATCCAAATCACGTGTGTGACTCCAATAGGGGGTTGAATAGGTCTGAATAAAGGCTATAAAGGTTGGCCCTTCAAATCTCGATGGGCCCCCCAATTTAAGCGTTTGAATGTTTGAATTATGACAATGAACAAGAACAATTTGATGGTTATTACACTTAGTAACCGCTAATCACCCCAGTCCTTTATGAAACACACTTTATCAAGCAATTGAAGGCATAAGACATGCTTGGATTGGATAACTTGCCTACTCAACCACTCCAAACATGATAGAATAAGCTTGGATTGATGTTCTAGAAGTTTATGGAATGCTTACTCTCCTTGTTGACCTCTCACCAATGAGAGTCAGAGAAGTGTTGGTAGGAGATTTTGATTGAAGGCCCAATGGCCCTAAACCTATATCTTTGAGGGCTAAGAGTTGTTTAAGACCAATCCAACCTCTTTTGATCAGTTGAACTTAAGTTTATACATAAGGCCTTGAGGATAAACACCTTGGTATAGAGCTAAGCTAGCTAGATCATGTGTGTGACTCTAATAAGGGCTTGAACAAGTTAGTATAGAGACTACAAAGGTCGGTCCTTTAAATCTATCTAAGTTGGTCAACCCTTAGCTAAAGTGTGTGAATGTTTGAATTATGACACTGGGCATTGATAGTTTGGCGGTTATTAAACTTAGTAACCGCCATGCACTCCACTCCCTCAACTTCAAAACATGGTTCAAGTGGTTAAATAGATAGTTGAACTGCTATGCTCGAACGATTAAATAGTTTCACCTACAAATAGATGACTAGGTTCTTCAGTAATCTTTCTCTACCATTCTTTCTATTTACTTACATATTACACAAACACCTTAAATGCTTCAATCCATTTAACTAGGATATTGGAGTGACTACGCTAGATACCCTAGCATCCCCATAGCCTTCTTCTTCTTCTTCTTCTTTTCTTTTTTACAGATTACAAGCCCATTTTGAAGATTGAGTGACAACAGTATGTAGAGGGAAAAGATGCAAAAGTTGCAACTTTGTTTTACTTTTTCTATATGCAGTTTATCCTTGTTCGAATGGAATTCTGAATCCAACCACAAAGAGTATAGTGAAGTTAACAGGACAAAGGTTTTAGTAGTTTAGTCAAAGAATGCTGAGTTGTGTCATTAAACAGCAATGGTGGTCTCTGGAACGAGCATGTTCGACGAGAAGAGTCAGAAATAGGTTCTGACTTCCTTGTACCATGTATGTGTACCACCTATTTCCTTACGAAAGGTAAGTTACACCTTTTCTCCCTACACGTAAAATGTTTGACAATTGGTTTGGAACGAAACAAGCGGATAAACTTTGTACGGGAAAGTTCTTCCTGTATGTACTTACGCTCAAAGGATGAAAAAATGGAAATGGTAAAACTCTCAATGGCATAATAAGTTAATAACTACATTACTATTATGACTCTCCATCGTGCTAATTGCTAGGGATATCTTTAAGGTATAACGTTAAAATTTAATTTTATTATATTTTTAATTATATGTTTAAAATCAGAAATTATTAAATACTATATTTAATCGAACTTACTCCATCAATTTTATAGAATTTAGATCCTCTTCTTTTTTATTATCTTGATTCTCATAATTGAACTTCCTAAATCCTATTTGAAGATTAGTATCTATACTTCTAGTTTACAAGATCTGGGCAAATTAATTGTTGGGATTATCCAAATTTTGTAACTAACTTCTAGCATCACCACGATATTAATTTTTTCCTTATAATTTAAATAATTAATTATGCATAGCCATAATTAATTATCACTGCTGGGTATCTTCCCTATCAATCGTCATCCCTCGACAAGTTAGCATTTATTATGATATTTTTCTAACCAGGGCAAAAAACTTGAAGTATAGCACTTTGAATCAATATGACGCTTACAATTTCAATATTCAGGTGCAAAATTAAAGCCATGCGGAAAGTTCAGACAATGGATTCGACATTTTCCAATATTTTAATCTATTATTGTTGTTGGGAAAGAACCGTCTTATAAGCTTTGTTCTAGTGTGAACAAAGAAAAGAGAGATCTCTAATGTGACTTTAACTTAAATCGCTTGACGTAATCAGTTATAAATTAAAAAAAAAAAAAACCAAACGGTAAATGAACATCAAGAGCGTTTCATAGACGCAAATCCGGAATATCAGTTAGCTTTTGTGTGAGGGGGGTAGCTAGCACCTTTTACGACACTAATTTTCCCCTTTCCATTATCGTTAAAACTTACTTTATGCGTCGGATGGGATGGGAATCCCGAGTGGACACGGAATCTATGGTCCACGAATCCTCCAACTTGTGTTGTGTCTCACTAATGCATGACGACCCAGTCTACTTTGCCCACCACAAACAACCTTTCAAATTACGTAGCCGCTTTTGTCTCCACCAAAGGGTACCATTCCTTCTCTTGCTAACATCATCTCGCCGTAGTTCTTTTAGCATAATTTCTGAAATTAAAGTTTCTTTCTCTCATGTTTCATGTCCCATGTTCAAACTAGTTACACACCCGTGCTATTCATGGATTTGTAAGATTATTCGCTATTAATATTGTTACATCCCAAATACAAAGAATATGCAATCCATCCGTATGTTCCATATTCAAACTAGATACACACTCGTACTAATGCACGGATTATTAAGATCGTTCGCTATTAATATTATTACATCTTAAATGCAAAGAGTATAAGCCGTTCGTCGTGTGTCCCGTGTTTAAACTAGTTACAAACCCATACTATGCACCAATTTATAAGATTATTCACTTGTTACATCTTGAATGCAAAGAGTATGAGTAATCTGCCATATGCCCTCATAGCCCGATGAAGATAGGAAAAGCTTGAATTATGCGATCTAGTCTTCTTATCCAAATATGTAAGTAACTGTTGAACCGTTTTTTGCCTTATTGCTTATCTTAATTCTGATTTGAATTTGGAGTTGAATCTGGTTCATTCAACATGAATCCTCGACTTAGAATTAAGTAAAATAAAAGTTTATTCTATCTTCCCTTTCGTGTCTTCATGATTTATGTTTAAACTAGTCGCATATATGTGAAATGGGAATTCTAGTTCGCCACACGTTATTCTAGCCTAATAAAGGTAGAAATGATATGTGTTTTACTGTTCTCAAGTTTGATTCATTTGGACAAGAGTGAAATCTTACACATAACCAAACCATAAATATGATATGGAATTAAAAGCAATCAAACAAAGCAAGCTACATATCATACTTCTAGAAAGCTTTTCATGCACAAACTTTCCATCATCATTTTTATTGAGTTTTGATGCATTGCTGATACTAATAGACGTATCTTTAAAATTATCTATTTAAAGTCGCCTTAAAAGATCCATTATGTATTTAACTTGATTTATCAAGATTTTATCTTCCGTTTGTTGTACTTAGAGATTTAAAGATAATTTAGCTTCCCAATCATACTCGGTTCCATAGTAGTCAAAATTGTGATTTGACTTGTACGATCTTATGGATTTTTTGAGTAAAATTGTGTGTAAAGTCATTTTCAATGGATGATGACGAAATGTGAGTTTACATGTTAAACTCAGCAGAAAGTTGTATTTTTGATTGAGTTTACTGAATTTACCTATCAAAGTGAAATTAGATAAAAATAAAAATTATGACTAGGTCGACAAGCTTGCCTTATTGCTTATAAAATTCTCATTCTAATCCTTATTAATATTTTTAGGTTTAATTTGAGATAGTAGTTCTAGATTTGCTCATTTCTCATGGAAGATCTTATCATTACTTATTAGAAGGTCATCCTATACTTAGTTCTTTGAAGTTGTTCCTTGATAAGCCACATTACTCCAGGAGTCTAGATTACTAGATAGATTTAGAACATTATCTTCTCTAGATATTCACTTGTCAAAAGTTTTTAATTAATTATCATCTAAGGTAATCCTAAACATTCGAACACTAACACGATCAGCTTTATTAGATGTGTCCTTAAGTGGAATAACGATATCAAATACAACAAAATTGACCACTCCACTATATGAGCTATGAGATCATGTCCCCCACTATCAACCTTTTGAAAAATTCAACCAGATAATATTTCCCTCTTGATTGAGTGCCGTTCCATTTGATGGGGCAGCAAATATCAAGGAATCGACGAACAAAAGTTATGCTTCCTTCAAGGACACATCTCCCTACAAGTTGTTCTTAAGAGTTGAATTCTAGCAATTTGCCCTTAAAAGCCGTTAGTGGTGGACAGAAATCGGTTCCCGTGACTTTATTTCTTTTCAATGTTTTCCGAATGCACAGGGAACCTAAAACCATTAAGCGCCCATAAAATTTATGTAAATTTGCAAGTAGCGTCTAGTATAACCAAGTTGCCCTAAAATTTAAAAATAGTCATCAGAAAGGAAGAGCCAGAGGAAACGTACTAATTCATCTCTATAATTTTCCATTCCCTCCGTTATCGTTTGTTTGACTACTCGAACCGAAGTTTTGGTGTATACGAAAAATAATGTCTAGCTAGCCCTAAATTATTAAACCTCTGCACTTGTCTCAGTTGGAATTTCCAACCGAAAAACTTAGAAAATTCAAGTGCGAATTTTCTATGGTCTTCCCCGTACATTTCATGGAATCTATTTAACTCTTTATCCTACCTTTAATTTATATTCATTAGATTTGAATTGCTGAATTAATTGTGTTTTTAATGGTTGTATAGGTGTAATGGAGGAAAAAATATTCAATAGGTTGTATACGTTACGGGTAAATATATGTGGTGTATAACTACCAATCATATTTATACACATGGCAATATGAATAGTGAGATTTTAGGTAATTATTGACTATCTCATTACTAACTTATGTGTTTGAATTCGATTGATAATTATGTACTATGTGCATACATGATTCGTACTATACACTTAGTCTTTTCTTGTAACGGAGAGTTATCTTGATCCCATCGGAAAAAAAAAAAAAAAACAATGAACAAGACCCTAGAAACTCCCTTCTTTGGTATTTGTCTTTACTTCTTTTTTTTTTTTTGATGCTATAATATACATATATATATATATATATATATGCATGTTCCATGTATGTATGTATGTATGTCTATGATTCTATTAACTTCTCTTGTCCTAATAATGAGATATGCAATGGTTTAAGGTAAATGGACCAATTTACCCTAATTTGTTTTAGTCTATGGGTTAGCCTATTTTTGCCTGCTTAATAAGTGAGCTAGATTATTAGGCCCGATTTGCCTTACAATGTATTGATGGATTTTGGTAGGTTGGCCCATTGACTTGCCATATTTAATACATCTATACAATTTAGTGGATTAAGTGGCCAATCCACCAACTTGCTAATGCTTTTGTAATACAAAAACTTGATATTATAGAGTAAATCTATTAAAAATATATGCTATTTTTCAATGAAAATCTTATAGAAAATTATATTTACATAGAGGAGAAAATATAAAAATATCCCATTAGAAGTAGTTTTATCAATTCCACTCTTTCAACCGGATGATACACATATTAAATATATATATATATATGTCAAGAAAACTTGAATATTAGTTTCTTAAATTAGTTAATATCATATATTATTCTTAAGGAATCCTTATTTTCTTTATTTTAGTTTAGAGTTTTGTTTAAAGACAAACTAGAGGCTTCTTTAATTTTATTTTCTTATTTCTATCTTTTATTTTATTTTATTTTTAATTTTTGCAAGTTTATGGGCTCACTAGGCTTCTAGTGAGTTTGCTTGATTTAACTTATGAGTTAAATGGGGTAAGCTAAAGTGGCTCACTTTTTTAAGGGTTGAAAATTTCGATTCTAACTTTTTCTTTTTTTTTTATGAGTTAAATAGATTAGCTCCCCTATCCCACCCCACTTACCTAGTAGTATAATAAGAAGGGAGGGATGAAAGCTTATAACCCAATAAGGGGCTACCCATTTCCTAATTAGAGGTTCGGCATAAGACTAAAAAGATTGGCATTTAAGTTTAATTGCCATAACAAACAATGTGCAATCATCAACTATGCAAGCAAATGACAATTTACGATTAAAGACTAATTGTAATTTAATAATCACTATATTGTCTTATGAATCAAGATAAAACATAAGTTCAAATTATCATATCTAGCTAGATATTTAATCTATATTTCATTTAGTAGTCTTAGAAAAACATAATTCTTTTTATTAAATATCTCTATTCCTTAAAAAATAAAAGGTCTATTACTATGTTCACTTAACTATTCTTTAATAAGACTCTACTAATGGACAAAGGATTCGGTATGTAATATACACAATATGTCATACACATGTGGTGTGTAAATACTAATAAGATATTGTCATATATGCTTTATACAAATTACGCGTGATAATTGATTTAAAATTTATTAGTTCTATTAATAATTGCATCAATATCTTATTAGTATTTATATACCATGTGTATACGTGGCGTATAATATTTATTGAATATTTTTTTACACTAATGGCTATTACATCTCTATTCATCATTATATTCCCCAAGTGCCTTTCAAACCTTAGGGCTATCTTAGCCTCCATAGCCTATCCTAGTTGACCTACCATCTCTACAAGCTATTGCTATAATTTCTATATCCATTGCCATTAGAAAATCTAAAAATCATCAAACCTATAATATAGTGAACTTGCTACAACTACGTTGACTTTGTTATAACAAATCTCTCATTGTTGTTATTGATTATGAATTCTTGATAAAGGAGGTTGGGCTTAAAATGACTTGGTATAAATAGATTATGCCTGTATAAATAACAAATGTAAGCTATTGATGGGAAGCTAGAAGTGTCTCTAGTGTATGTACTTTGATGCTTAACTTAATGGGATGGTTGAAAATAAACAACCGAGTAGGAGAGTAATAGAGAGTGGCTAAGATGTGGCCTTTATACCTAAAGTGGATCCATAAGTACTTACAAGAGTGGAAAGAATGTATTGGTATGATAGATAAGATCTTAAGGATTTATCCCTATCTTAAATATGGCGCTCAAGAATCTTTGGCTACAGGCATGTTGGCATATTGTTAGAAATGCCTTCCATTACTCATATTAGCTACATGGGTTATGAGCCAAGCTCATCCTTGAGAGGCCTAGGATAAAAGTGCACTACTAATGGTTGCCATACAACACTAATACAGTCCTTCGCTGATTGGGTCTTGTGCTAGACAAGTTGCTTGTAAACCTAAGTGTACTTAGTGGTTGCATAGATTGATTCTAGTCTTTCCATTGTTTAAGCTTGATGACTCAAGCCATTCCCATTCATTGAAGCTTTAAGTCTTGTATTTTGTGGCTAGCCTTGGTGTTTACTTTTCCTTAAGTTAGAGACTTTAATTTGTGGTTTGCTTTTGCAAAGCCAAGGGTGGTTTCATGTTCGCCTACAAGGTATGTAAGTATGCATTCATCATACTTGAAGGGGTGGCTAAGGGTCCTTAGTGGTTTCCAAACTTGGCGGTGATTAATAGTGAGGTTGGTAATATGTAGTGGTCGTAGTTTAGTTATTGGATTCAAAAGATAAAGTATTTTTGTTATTTCAATTTTATTCAAAATCTATTTATGGAATTGTTCAATTGCAAATAAGGACTCAAATTAATTAAAACATTTCATATGTAGTTTTGTTTCACCAAACTAAGACTACTACAATTAGTAACTGTGTTGGTAAATATATGGACTTAAGAGACTTACAGCTCATTTACTTTACTGTATGGAATGAGGAAGGAATATAATTTGAATTTTGGAGGAATGTAATTTGAATTCTTAAGGAATGTAATAAAGGTGTAATGCCTATTATTTTGTTTAGTTGGATTAATAAATAACTTAAGAATAGACACGTAATAGAACTTTATTGACTAAATTATTCTTAATTCATTTTCTTTTTCAAGTAATTCTAAAGTAATAAGTGATGATGGTAAAAATCGACTGTGGGGACGGAAGTGTTGGTAATGGTAGTGATAATGGTGTCAGTGTCCGTAGCAATAGTGGTGTTAATGTCGGTAACGGTGGTAGTGGCGACGATGGCTGGGGTAACGACTTGGAGAGGGGGTGCGGGTAGTTGCGGTGGTGGTGATGACAGCAGTAGTGGTGATGATAGCGGTGGTCAGAGGTGGCAGTGGTGGCAATGGTGGCGGTAGTAGTGATGAGTGACGGTGGTGGTAGTAAGGTGATGGTAATGGTGATGGTAGTGATGATGGTGGTGGTGGTAATGGTAGTGATTGGTGGTTAGTAGTAGTGGCGCTAGTAGTAATAATGGTGGTGGTTATAACAATAGCAGTAGTAGTTATAACAACGGCGGTAGTAGTAACGACAACGGTAGTAGTGATGACGATGGTGGCATGGTGGGCGGTGGCGGTGGCGGTGGCGGTGGTGATAGCAGTGATAGTTATTGTTAAATTGATATAATGTTATTTTTAGAAAAAAATGTGAAATTTTATGAGGAATTGTGATTTTTTGGTTTGAATCAAGAAATTCTTATTACTTGATTTCATGTAATAGGGATTCTTAAGGAATTGTAATTCGGAGACAAAAAATCAAGTGAATATTATAATAAAGAATAATGGGGGAATTAAATTTTAATTCCCCTCAAGTGAACGAGACATTAAGGTTATGTGTTTAAGCGGGTTTTTTTTTTTTTTAATCCATGTTACTTCAAATATTCATGGTATACTATGTATGTTGAAAAAGCTAACAAGTCAGTCAATTAGGGCTTGGTTTTTAAAGATCCATTTTTTGTGTTTCAGTACCCTACATTTTGTTTTTGCATTTGGCATGCTAGAAAATACTACGTACTATACTTTCTTCTTCCTCTTCCTCTTCTTCCTTTTGATAGAGCAAAAATAGGGATTAGAATTGTTCAAATTTTTAATTTTTTTATTGAAATTTTTATTTCATGTAATTTTGGAAGCAACAACAGAACAAGTTTTACCTTATAATCCAAAGAATTTTTGTGAAAATCCTTTTAGTAAGGGAAACCATAATTTCTCTAAAATGTGCAAGCTCAATCTATGGAAGATTTCATGCCTAATCTATGTCTAAGCTTGATTTTAAACCTGGAAACATAAATAGGATCAAATCTTCACTTCAAAAATTTATAATTTTCAAACCAAAAACACCCTAATTAAATTGGAATCAAGTGTTCTTTTTAGCTTCTAATATTTCAATAGCTCCTTTTTTAAGAATTCCACAATTAGTTGGCAAGATTTCATCTACTTTTGATCCTTAGGCGTTCAACCATCACCAATAAGCGTAGAAAACACATTGTAAAGCTCTTAAAACCACTAGAAACTACTTTGTGCAATTTTTCAAGGGAGATTTTGTTTTTTGATGCAACTAAATTCCTTTATGATAGAGGCAAAAAAAGTGTATAGAATAGAGAGAGAGACATATATGATGTTTAGTTTATTTTGTTTCTTTAGTTGTTTATCCAAATTCTTAGATATGGGCGCACTTAAGTTATTTAAAAACTCAAGAGGAAAGTCTTTGTATAATCTTGATGTTGTTATGGTATATCCTATCACCTCGTGGCGATTAGGCTATTCCATTCTATCTTTTAATATAGCTCATGAGTTATTATAGGTGAGGCTATAAAGATGGAGGACCACTATCACATTTGATTGACAAAATTAAGTAGATTATAATGATATCATTGATTGATACTTCTTTTGTTAAAATTTTCTGAAAAAAAAAAGTAAAATAATAGACTACTGAGTAACTAACCTAGAGGTTAGGAGCATCTTAAGCATGCCTAACCCCAACATTGCATTCTAATAATTTATTTTGTGCTAACTCGAAATTTTGTTGAATAAAGAAAAAATAAAATTGGCAACACAAATAAAAATAAGAAAGAAAAGCTACGTAAAAGTGAGGAAAGAGATGGCAAAGAAAAAAAAAAGAAAAGGCAAAAAGAAAGGAAAGAGGTAAAAAGGGTTAAAAAAATAAAGGTAAGAGGAAAATGAGATTCAAAAAAAGAATGGGTAAAAAAGGGAGTGGACAATGAAAAATACTAAAAAGAGAGAGAAAAGACAATAAAAGTTATGCTAACTAGTTATAACTTTTGAAAGACCTTAAAAATTGCTCTTGAGCAATTCGACCAACTCGAAATCTAGAAGTCACTCACTTCAAATCTAAGATGTTTGAAGCAAGCTACAATCCATAAGAAAGAATTGGTGCCTTAGATCAATTCTTAAGTCAAGTATAAAAAACCTCCAAATTTTTATCTATGTCATCACTAGAGCATCCACTAATAAAAGATTGTAAACCAACTAGTTTGATGTTCACCTTAAAATAAGAGATAAGCTTTTCTCTCAGAATCATAAGTGGGTGACTTAGGAAGCAATAGTAAGACTTGATTGACAAGAATTTGAGGAAGACAAAATGATATTGAGGGTAATGTGAGCTTTATATTCGATAAATAAGAATTAAGTGAGTAAATTTAGGATATCAGTACAACTAATCTGATTAACTTAAAAATTTATGTATAAGCTTGAGACATTAGACAAGGAGACTTTGTGGACCTGGATATTAAAAAATAATAAAATAATAATATAACTAAAGTAGTACAATTTAATTATATTATGTATTAGTCGCCGTTATTGCGTAAAATAGGTTTCGTTAATTTGTAAACTTTCAAAGCTAAATTATATATGTAATAAAATTAAAATGGGACATAAAATAACATATATAATACATATGTACGTGTCATGTGTAATTTTTAAGTATGTACGTAATACCTGTATTTAGTTAAATACCATAATATGTGCATTTTAGATTAAAATACTTAAGAAAATTAATAAAAAAATCATTAAAAAATTATTTAAAAAATCATGGGCAGTTGGGAATTAGATTTTAGGGTGTATGGAAGGCTAATGACAATTGTTGGAATTTTAGAGTAAAATTAACATGCACAACGGATATGTATTTAGGCTTAAGAAATTGAGGAGAGAGAAGAAAATTCAATTGCACAAAGAAATCAATCCTAAAAATATAGAAAACCTCTCAATTGGATAGTATATGCAAATTAGGGTTTAGGAAAATTAGGTATTGGATTTGGGAATTTAAGGAAGTAAATTAGGAAACATTACACAAAATGGGTACAATATGAGCAATCAAAGGTAAGACAATATAGGGAGTTACTAGAGCTTGACCACCACTACCATTATAGACCACACCTACTGCCTAGCACCACTGACAGGTAGGGATCAACTGCTGGTGCCCGGAGGCTAAATTTTCTATGGGTATTCATTCTAGTCCGATTTTGTTAAAATTATAAAAAAAAATTATTCTTACATATTTTTTTTTTTGTAAAGAATTTAAGAAAAATATCATTTTGTATAAATTTAATAGGATTTAATAAAATTTATGACTAAACAACTAAGAACATATAAAATAAACTAATGATCAATGAATTAAAGCTTGAAAACTAATCTATTGTATGTTTTTAGGGATAATTGAAGAACAAGGAGGCAACAGTCGGGAGTAGAGCATCTGTAAATACAAATAAGTTTTGATCTATGCTTAGTAGCATATTGAAGTATTATGTCATGATACTTGGAGGGGTAAGAATGTTTGTTTATGGTTGTAGTTAGATTGTGTAAGCATTTACCATGTGTGTACTTAGGATATTGAGTGGTGATTAGGAGTTAAACTCCGAGTGCTACTTTCTGTTTGATATATCATGTCTTGTATGTATGAACTTGGTTGCCTACTTGATAATATGGATTGATCTTGAATTGATTAAAGACCAAACCTGACATTTATGATAACCTAATAAGGGTATTGATTAGGCTATCAGACTAAATACCGACACTTCAATGAGGATAATAGAAATAGTCTTTTTTCCATCTTTAGTTGAACTAAGTGATAAGGAAAGGGGTTGTAGCAAGGTTAGAAACCGTGATTTGAATGTTGTTTAGAGAGGAAGGTGTTCTCTATTGTATAAGCCCATATTTAGTCTAACAGTATCATGTTAAAACTCTTCGAAATCCAAGTTAGAATGGATATAATTACTCTAACTTCACAATAAACCACTTAAACATTATGAGATGCTATATCATTTGTTTATTACTTTTGCATTTAATAAATGATTGAACAACCATATTTGTAATGTATTCTTATAACTCAATCCCTTCTTACTAAATTAGTTGAGCTTACATCCTAATAGATTGTTTTACAAGTGCAGAATAGTACCGAAAGATGCCTCATTATAGTTGTCTACATGTTAGTTCTGACGGGTTAGGGAGTAAAGTGATAAAGTATAATGAATGGATCGAAGCTCATGTTACTTTTGTTTTTCTTTTATAAGAAGATTATAAGGTCTTCCTAGGAGGCCTTATAGTCTTCACTAGCTCGTTGTTATGTCTACATATGTAATGTAGTTCTCCTGTGGAGATGTAAAGTTACTTTTGAAAACTTTAGAACTTTTGATGTATATAAGATTGTGTATAAGAATTGATCTATCTACAAATATAAGAAAATGTATGTTGTAAAGTGTTATTTCACAGGTCTTATATAATTGAAGTGCCCATTTAATTGCTTCAAGTTGGTTAAATTATTGTTCGCTTTATGTGGACTATACCTATGTTAATAGTTAAGGAGAGTAGCTTTGAGTCTAGGTTCGTTTATACGGCAAACTGTTATGACTTCTCGAGTTTGGAGCATGGCAGGCAAAATTTTTGAAAAGATCTCATTGCAAATAAAAGTCCTGAAAGGCGATACTATTTTTCGAAAAAGAGGTCGATTAATCTCCATAAATTTAAAGGAATAGGAGTTACCAAAAAAATTCAAACCCTAAAGATTTGAGAAATATGATAGGATTGGATGCCTAATTTTGTAGAAAAGGATTTATATTTGCAAGATGGGTTGATTAACTAAATATGATTAGCTCATCGTCAAACTTTCAAAAATTTCTTGATTAGACTGACCTAATATGGTACATAGATCATCTAGATAGAGATAAAGATTTGGGATAACTTAACTCGAGCTAATCTATACAAAATTAAATGAAGATGTGACCCCTTCGTCATTGACATTTGTTGAAAGACTAAATAGGCAAATTAATCCTTAAATGGACATACCTAAAGATGGAAAGGCAAGGTTGCTCAAGTCATACCTCCTTTGTTTGGAAAAATATTTATCAACAATGTTCATTAACACCTTGAATGAACCTTACTTTAGCTAAAAAGTTGAATTAAGGATGCCATACAAATGGGAAGGTTGATATAGTTAATCAAGTAGAAAAGAAGATAGTACCCCTAAAGCTATATAATGAAAGGAACAAAGTAACTATAAGTGTATTAAGCTATGAGAGAATTGCCATAAGACCTTATAATTATATATAAGCTCTATGCCTTAAACAGTAACCAAGATCAAACACAAAATAGACAAGCTCCAAAAACATAAAAAAGAAAATTGAATTCCAATCTTAGTATATAACTCCTTAACTAGGTGAGAGAAGAATCCTAACTATTTTAACTTCTTCCCCTAGGTTACAATCCATGGAATGCATATCTTAGCTTGCAATGTGATTATAAATTAGGTCTAATAGGTTACTTTATAGATTATTGCTAGATATTGAAATAAAAAGATTCAAGATCTAATTGAAGCTAAGCTCACCCACTTAAATTTGAGGATATTGATGGGCCTAATTTTAGTATCAATCCTCTTTTAACTTAGAGTGTGCCATCCATAAACATGTTAAACATAGTTAAGTACAAGAGGAAAAGCCTACCAAAAAAGGCATATGCTAAAAAGAAGATGGATTGCCAAAAAGAAATGACTTTTAAAGATTGAAGGAAGAGAGACCAATTCTCCATACTAATTTTGTTATAGCTTTTTAATTTAGCATAGAGTTTGTAATAAAGGATATGAATCATTTAGATAAATGTAACTTTGAATGGTTACACAATTTCTCATTAGCATGCCCTTTTGTCTTCTTACTCGTCATAGTTTAAGTTAAATATTTCAAAAAAATAAAAAAATGAAAGGAGGAAAAAAAAAGAGAGAACAAAGAACAAAAAGTATGTCCATCTATTTGAAAATTCAAAAAAAAAAAAAGATAGATAAAGCTCCAAAAGAAAAGGTAAACTTAAAGCTTATTTCTATTATTATGAACTTTCTCTCAAAAAAATTTGTTAAGTTCTCTCATAAATATTTTGATGATAACAAAAAAGAAAAAAATATTTAATAAGTTTATTAAGTATGCAGGACAATAAACAAGAGATAGGAATTTTGTCTTAGTACTGATTTTGAAAATCAGAACTAAATTTAGAGACAAATTTAGAACCTCAATATAGTATCAGAAGTAATAGAGCAAAATGTTTTATAAAGTATTTTAGACTTATAAGAGTTTGAAGGCCCAGCTCTACTTGTTGGATATATATGGGTAATATCTCCAATATGTTTCATGAAGGTAGTTAATTAAATCTACGGGGATTAATGGGGACTTAATTTAAGGATAAACTTGATTGGATATGATATCTTATGACAGTGGATAGATTTTATTGAACACATTTTGTCAGAAATATCACGAGATTTTTGAAGGTTTATCATCAAGAAAGAAGAGAATTTTAAGGAATTTAAATTAGATCTTTATTTGAATTCAAAATAAGAAAAGATAAGGACATATGCGTGAAGATATGATGAGATATGGATGAATATTATCTTGTTGATGCAGATTTTTATCAAACTCAAAGGAGCTATTGCATAATTTTGTTTTTTTGAACCTTGGATCAAATTTTTTCAATAGACACGAGTAGACAACATTAAGAAAATTATTCTAGAATCAAGCATCAATATTTCCTCCTAATTATTAGGAAATATTTATTTTAAAAAATGGATACAATTTTTGAAAGTTATATTGAAGAAATACAAAGGGAAACTAGAGCATTTTCCACAACAATGCCTATATAGTACATTAGATAAAAATACAAGAAATACAACATCCAAATTTGATTCAAATTAAAGTAATTTAGTCTCTACAATTTATGAGATTACAACAATTAACGGCTAAATCAAGACTTTTTCAAATTATTTAAGATTTGATTAAGAGTTATTCAGGATTCTAGTAAAGAGATGGTGCATTAAAAAATATAAAAGAAGAGAAGTTCAAAATTTTCAAGATAGAGATTATCATATGAGAGCTACATTCATTTTCTAAAAGCCTGATATTTGAGAGAATTATAACTATACTCATAATCTAATTAAGAGACAATACTCTCTAATCCACTTTCATATTTTGATTTCATTATGTATTTTATTTGAGAGGATCTTTGTATTATGTCTTCATAGCGTTATGTGAGAGAGAGAGTGAAATTTCTATAATTTTATGGGTGGGCAAAGGTAGACTAGTGTGATAGAGTAGAAAAACTTCTAATTGTTTCTCTCTTATTGGAATTAGTGAAAAGTAAACAGTGGAATGGCATCGGTTAGGATTATTGGGTTCCCAACGGTGAAGCTAAAATATTGCTATAAGCATAAGGCCGAAACATTATGAATTTCTTGTTTGATCTTCTCAACTTTACTCTCCTTTATTTTCATATATTGTTTTGTATCTAATCTTTCTAAAGCAATCAAAGGAAATATCTTCAATTTTGTTTTCAAAAAAGTTTCAAACTTTGAAGTAATTTTTTGGTTACTTTTAGGACCTACCAAACTATATTGTTTGATCATGTCCAAATGTAAAAGCTTCACTATGTTCAATGAATTAAGCATGCATAATCAGTTTTCTAAAACTAATAAGCAATTTCCTCGCAGAAAAAGCTATATTTCCAATCAAGTTTTGATGCAAAAACTTCCCTAAAATTGATGAATTAAGCTTAGATAGTTAGTTTTTTAAAATGGATAAAGCCATAGCGCATATTTTTACATCACTTTTGGCCTATAACAAGAGGATAAATCTTAAGAGAATCAGCTTTGTCTAAGCAAGGCTAAGATAAATATGACAAAATTTGTAGGCATTCATTTCAATCATCTAAACACATTCATCACTTACTAATTCCTTTAGGCCTTTGTAAGGAAGCGTTTTGCAAACCCACATAGGGGCACTTTAGAGGTTGGTATCATTTAGGAAAGGAATAAACTAATTCATTTATACCATAGTTACATAGATCCATGAGTGATTATTGTGAACGAGTGAAAAGTAAGCTAGTTCACAGTCACTAATGAATGAGAGATGATATATTTTTAGGTTCTTTTATATTGATTTTAACAAGTTTGACTAGTCTCTCACAAATATAACTCATAATAATCAGCTCGCCTATGTTTAGTTAACTTGCTATGTCTCACAAATCAAGTAAATCATTGTTTATCATAATCTAATTGATTGATAAGAACAAAATTAAGAAAGTTAAAATCCAAATCAGTGCATTGAAAGGTGTGATAATATTGCACAACGAAAGGAAGCCCATTTAATGTTTAAGATTAAAACAACGGTAAACATTTATCATAAAAAGTAAATACAAAAATGGCAGTGTTAGGTCCCATAGTGCCATTTATATGCCTCTTAGGCACCAATTAGATTTGGTGATAAGGCTTTCTGTGATTAATAACTCTACTGATCCCATTTGAAAGCTACTACTTACCGTTCGTAGGGGACATTAAAACCTTCTAATATTAGCAGCTTCCTCATGTTCGTTCATATGTTCCTAGTCAGCTGTTCACTTGGGGCTTCCATTTCTTTCTATCGATCATATGGCTTCCTGCTTGTTCTGATGGCACTTTAGAATTCTAGTCTTGCCTTATTTCCTGTTGTTACAATGAAGAAAAAAATTTAATAACATCTTCTAGTTACTCTAATGACAAACAAATTACATTCAAACTAACTAAAGCCCTAGTATGAACCACTTACACGTAATGATAGAAGTTAATAAGCTCACAATTGGAATCAATAAGAAAGTTTTGAAACAAATTAGTAATTCCTCTAGCTTTAGCTCCAATGATTAGACCAATTGGTCATATGGACCAGTTGGTGCATGATTGCTATCATCAATTCGAGCTTCTTGACTATTTGTTCTTAAATCAACTGATGCTTTATCTTTGGGAACATATGGTCCATTAGCTAATTCCACCTTTTACTGGTTTTCCATGCCAGTCATTTACCTTTTAACTTTTCTATTCAAATCCTCTATATTTGGTTATTTTTCAATCTGATTCTTTTGACTTTTTATTATTATTATTTTCTTGGAGTCTTTCAACATTTTTATTTTTATTATTTTAAAGGAAGAAAAAAACTAGTAAAATGTCCATTAGTCATATCTATTAATAATCCTGTCTTATACCAACAAACACAAACATCAGTTCGGCCAATTCTATTCCTATTGGTACTACCGGTATAGTAATATTATTAATTGAAGTGGAAGGATTATCTGTCAAAAAAGGGCGGAAGAAAGATTAAATTTGACTTCTCTATTTTTGTTATTATATTAAAGACTGGAAAAATATCCTCACACCATCAAGGATGAGGCAATGGGAGCAAAAGAAAAAGAAACATCATCATCTACACAGACTTGAGAATTCAGATAAGGTGGGGTTCGTTCACACACGACCCACGTTATTTCTTCTGTAATGATCCACTTTAAATTAAAGCTTTTTCATGAATACATCATCATAATCATCATATAATATATATTATGTATTTATAGGGACGTTTATAGTCTTATCCTCTATTTTAAGAGGACCGGTTCAGCCTTTTATATCTTACCATTAATTTACATTCCATTGAATCCCAATTGTTAAACTCATAATTAATTCAATAATTCAGATTTATATGAATGCAAGTTAAAGATGAGAAAGAGGATTAAACCAATACCATAAAAAATAAGGATGGAACATAGAAAAATCCTTATTTACATAGATTAGTTTATCATCTTTCCTTTTGGACTTTACCTCTATTTATCAAGGAATGATTCAATGATTAATACATATCTCGTATTATATATATATGATATATAAATATCAATAAAATGTTGACACATATTTCATGTGTAAATCATTTATGACAATGGATTTAGAAACTATTTCTACCGTTAATATTTATGTTAATATTTTATTGATATTTACATACCATGTTTACATAACATATGATGTGTAATATATATTGAATTTTTTTTTTCTATGGGTTTTATTTACGGTAAGCATGGACATTTTTTTGCCTTGGGTATGTTTTGTGTCCATGCCATATTAATTACCTAGTTTGGCTGCTTTTGCTTTTACAGACAAATTTTGTATAATCTAAAATAGCATATCATTTTAAGAGAGAAAATAGACCAAATATTTGTATTGTAAGATTGAGACAATTTGGTATTTATTATTATTATTATTATTTTGCAATTTAGTGTATAAAATTTACAACAGCTCACCTAGTGTTTTTGTGAGACAATAAATTATAAAAGAATAAAACTTTAGATACTAAATTGTCCAAATACTAAAATACAAAGCACTTAGTCTACCATTTTTCCTCCTTTTAGGGACTAAGGTAAGACTATAAGAGAGGGAATTGGATCGATCTTATACTTTTTTTTTTTTAAGTCTATTTAAATATTAGTATGAACTATAAATATATCATTTATATTGATGTCATGTATACTTAATCTTCTATCTTTGTAATAGAGTATTTAAATCCCTGGTCATGCATTTCTACTCCTACATAATCATTGATTTTATGCATTTTTTAAAAATTTTATTATTCATTTATTTTATTTATTCAAGAATAAAATAATAAAATATGCTGCAAAGGATATTCTTAGAAATTGAGCGCCTAAACACTATTATTGAAGATGGAGGTTAAGGACATATAAGGAAACATAAGGAATAAATTTGCACCCACTTAAATTTATTCACAAAATATATCCAATTCTTTTTGCAAGTGCACATTATGTAAAGAAAAGGATTTATATAACATCTAGTTAAAAAAAAAGAGAGAGTAATTTTTTAAAGAAAAGTTGATGAATGTCATAGGCATTTATTAAGAGGACAAAAGAAGCGAACCACAGTCGAATGAGGGTTTAATTGTGACTAAAATGGACTACATGGTTAGGCCACATTAAATTGGATTAAATAGTATGAGTTAACTCGAGTTTAACAACATTGATTTTAGCATATACTAGATGCTTTTTAAAGAGAGCAAGACATGGATATATGTAAGTGCAAATATCAAACCATAAATACACAAAACAAATAAAACAAGAGGACATATATATTTTTCATAACTAAAATAGAAATTATCAATTTGGTGTAGCTAGAACTCCAACTTTTTAAATTATTCATTTAGAATCTAAGGTTTAGATAAAGAGTTGTAAACATATAATTGGGGGTAAAAGGTCCTGGTGCAAAGTATTGTGTATGTTGCCTTAATATCATGCTACACTTGACTAAGAAGGAGGCCTTGACTTGAGTAATACTTGTGGATGATCAAATGAGCAATGATAAGGAGGAGGAGTAGACCATTTCAATAAGGCTCTAATATAGGAAGTAATAGGTGGAAGAGTTGAATAGCATCAAACTTCACTATGAATGATGAATGGGGTATGTGTTCTTGAGAAGGTTAAATGTTTGATTCGATTAAGTAGAGAATCTGACAAATTAACGGTATTAGCTAGGATTCTCTCTCTTGCTAAAACAAGGGAAAGTAATAGTATTTATAGAAATTGGTCATTTATCTCATATATTGAATCATTATGGAGATTAACTATTAGAATTGATCTCTTCTTTAGTAAAACCTAAGTAGACTCTATTTTATGGGTTTAGGTCTAATAAAGTTTCAATTAGTGTAAGCCAAATTAAAAAAGATTGGTATTAAACGGACCGATTTAACGGACCCTACTCTAATTCTACTATGCTAAATCTCTTTTAATCATCTTAGATTTATGAGCTTGACTCTCTGGGTCTTGTTATCTTATATTAAAGAATTAAATCAATTTAGTTACTTAGTTGAAAGTTTAAAATTAGATTTAACCCTCTACAATAACCTTTATTTGCATTGCTATTGCCATGAAAAATTTTCTTTAATTTGATTTTCTTTCATTTTTTTATTGTGTACATTGTCTTAGGAGACAATGCTACAGGTCCTCGTAGTAACACAATGTATGCTAGATGCATATATTACATTATAAAAAAGTTGAAAAATATATATAATTCGAGAAATATAGAAAAGATAACCTCAAAATCAATCAAAAAGAAGCAACATGAAATAGTGGGGAAAAACATTTTAATATACTTAACATTAAATACATAGAAAAATTTAGAAAATTAATAAGAAATGAAATCGAATATTAAAATAAAAAAGTGTACCCACAACATAGTCCAACAAATATATACTTCGATAAAAAAAAAAGTCATCACACTCTATATGTATTTCATAAAAAAACACACTCAGAAGTACATATGAGTTTGGATTTTATGGAAAACATTCAAGGAAACATAATCATATGTAACTTACCACTCGGAAGTATAAACTTTCTCCCAAGATAGCAAACTAATAAAAAGGAGCAAAAACTATGTATTTGGCTATTTTAATGAGGGAAAAAAATGGGGATGAATTAGGGGGAAATGGGAGGGACTATTTTTAGTCTTATGCCATTTTAATTTTTCTTTAAATTTAGAGAGAATTCAAAGGAAATGAGTAGAAAACATATTAAGGTACCAAAGTTTCCTAAAAAGGGAGGGGAATTGAAGGGTAGTCTATACTAATATTTCTTTTCATTTTATTTCTTTTGCATTAACCAAATAAGTGAAAGGAAACATTTATGTCCATTCTTCTCATTTTCATTCTTTATATCCATACAAAAGTAAAAATCATATTCCCATTGATTTTTTTCTTTCTTTTTTTTTCCCTCTTTTTCCTACATATTCTTTCCATTTTCGCATTTTTAAAAGGTTGCTAAACTAAGATCAATTTCAAGAGTGTGCTTTGTTTCCTTGTTAGAAAAATTTTACAAATGTTTATAAACACCTCTTATAGAAAATTAGAGGAATATATTAGTAGGTGCCTCCGTGATTTATTAAGGGCTGAGAAAGAGGAAAATTTTTTACACATTTTCATATACTTGCTTTTTAAAAATGAATAGCCTTTTCTTCTTTTTTTCAAGACTTGTTTATAAGCACTTAATAGTATAATTCTTAAAGGGGGAAAAAATGAAAATGAGAAACTATACAATGGAGACCTAGAGCCCCTTTCACCTCCTTAAATTCATCATTTTATTCACCTACATCTAGGGGTAAGTAGATAATTCTATCGTACAGAATATCCATCCAGACCCTATGTTACGCTCTGAAGTGATAGAGTTGTAACGGTTTCATCGTATATATCATTTCAAGATAAAAGCTAACTTTACAGTCGCTATTTTAAACCTGATTTATATAAGGTATCCACGACTAACCCGCTTTGAAATAACAGTTCACAAATTAAATATGTTATTTAGCTACGGAAGTATGAAAACATGTACTAAGGTTTAAGTATTCTGAGTAATGTTTACATGATTTAATATCCTAATCTTGCTTAGGTAGTACATAGTTTGATATTAGAAGATTCAAAAATAAGAACTAAAACTATAGAAATGTGAGTGATCATCAATTTTATATTCTCACTTCTCAGGATCCAGTAGTCGTCAACTTTAGGGTATTTATAATGCCACTACCTTGCTAGCACCTATAATAATAGTTATAATTAACTAACCGTTCAGTAAGTTGGGATGGAGGCATAAGACCTTATATCAAGCATAAGTAGGGTTATTAGCTAATTATTTAAATGCAATGCAACAGATGAATGCCATCGTATGATGTTATTCGATATGTCATGAGATTAGATAAATTACACTCACTTTAATTATAAACCCTGTAGATTTTTAGTAACAAAAAGTGAAGTCAGATAAGAAACTCTCTAGATAATCCTTAGAAATACTTAAGCATAATAATGGAAACCCTAAATAAAAGAATTGAACCCTAAATGTTAAGCCAAAACTCTAGAGGGAACAAGACCTTAAAACGCTAACTATACGAGTAAAACCTTAATACTCAGGAAACCTTAGAATGATAACAAAATCATAAAAAGATTGTCGAGGCCCAATTGAATGACAAAATACCCTAACATGACAAATGGACCCTAATAATAAGGTTAGATCAATCATTAAAAGTAATCAAATTTACCAATTATCTAAAACCCTAAGTTCCGAGCGTATACGCAAGTCAAATAACTATAAACGAACACCAAACCCTAAGTATACGTATCGAGTATTTGGATTATTTAAAGTGTAGCATTGAAAAAAGACATAACCATAAACATGCCTTAATTAGGCTTAGTTACCTTAATTATGCCTAATCAATACTAATTACCATAAGTAAACCCTAATCCAATAACCAACTTCTATTATGTCTTAATTAATAACAAATCATGCTCAATTAAGGACTAGAAGACAATGTATTAATGAGCAACATATATCTTGTCCTTTTAGGGGACAAGATCTTTCCTGATTAAGCAAAAAAGCAACCTAGTACATGGTCCCCAAAAGAAGTATGTCATTTCTTACCTAAAAACACTCACCATTTGTCCACCCTACCCCACCACCCCCCCACCCCCCTTCTCTCCCTTACACTGGCCATACACCCCTAACCTCACTCTCATTTTCATTTCAACTTCCTCACACAACATTACTCACAAATGACTTAAAAACTTTCTCAATAACCAACCCTAAAGCACTTTAAGAAAATCACTTTCGGTTACCCATACACCTATCATCACCGACCACCTTGGCAACACCACCACCTCACCAAGCCAACGACTACCTTGGCAACACCACCAAGACTTATGCAACCTTCACTCTCTCCTCTAATTGGTCGACATACACAGACACTCATATACACACATAAACTCACGACACATACACAAAAAAGAAGGCCATTCACTGCCAACTTTGGTAAGCGATTAAGTTGAATTTCTCTTTGTTTTCCTTAGGATTCATGGTAGATCCTTAGATTTTAGACCCTTATATTACTATATACACGTGTAACATAGTGTTTTAAGAGAGTATAATGAAAGTTAGGTTAGGATAATACATAAGTTAAGACTAAATAACTTAAGTAGTAACATCAACATATAGTGACGGTTGGTAGTTAGTAAGCTTTAGTAATGAATCAAAAGGAAAAATCCCAAACCCCCATTTTCTTTAGTATGCCGCCACCTTCACTTAGGTGTTCCCAACTTATTTTCTTCATATTTGATAGATACACAACTTAGGTTAGAAGAAAATATAACTAAGATGAAGGAGAAAGCACTAAAATATGTAGTATGTAAGATGTGTAATGAACCCCACCCCCACCCCAAAACCCCTCCTTGGATGCCACACACATGATGGGTTGAGATTTGTAAATTTTAATTTATTAGCTTAATGACATGATTATTTAGTGTTAAGTATGATTTAAGACTTGATTAACCAGGTTTAGGTAAGGTAATAAGGAGTTAAGGCCTTAAACTAGCTTAGTTAATAATTAAAGACTTAAAAAATTGGTATTAAGGCTACCTTAATGATCATGATTGGATCTATAACTTAGTAAAATATGGATTAAACTTAGGACTAATGTTGGACTTAAGTCCAAAAAGATAAGTAAGATTGGGCTTAAGGCCTTAAATTGCAAGATAGGCCCAAAAAGCCCCAAAAGACCCAAGTTTAAGGCCTAAATAATTAAGTGACTAGATTTGGATCCTATCTCAAAAGGCTTAAAATAAGTTATTCAAGAGGTTCACTAAATTGTAAACCCCAACCAAGAAATCCAGGCTCCTTAATAAGTCAAAGCCCTAAACTTAAGAAAAGAGTCCATTTAAGCCTATAAGAGCAACACTAAGGCTTAAGATGAAAATTTAAAGTGTTGGGTAATAAAAGTTCACTTAAAATACAAAGGAAGCCCAAATTATGAAGTACCAGGCTCAATATCAAAAGCTAAGCCCTAAGCCCTAAGCCCTAAGCTCAAAACTAGGCACAAGCCCTAAAGTGACCAAACTCACACTTTAGGCCTATGAACTTGTAAAGCCCAAGTCGAAACCTTGTTGACCCAATATCCCAAAAATGAACTCACCAAATAAAGGAACACTAAAAAACAATGAAAAATAACTATAAGACAACGAAAAACGAATTTAAAAAGCGGAAACTACACTCAAAATACAAAAAAAAAAATGTTAAAATGGAAATCTTAGGCAAGAAAGTATAAATAGTCAGTATAAATAGAATACTTATATACTTTAAATATATTCTTTAGGTGATGAGAACCCTGAGTTTGATGTAGTTGAGGATTATTGGGATTATTAGATTCTATGGTAGAGTAAGTATACCGACCCTTGTCTTATCTTACTTATGGTTGTAGTGTAAAGCACCATTTAATTATATGTAAGAAATGAATATGCTTAGGGTTAGGATTATATACATGTGTTTGATTTGAATGTATTTGCTTGTTAAGAGACAATAATATATTTGAACTATCGCTTGGATGCTGCATTGGTAAATAGGACTTTGGATTGTCTATCATATATATTTGGTTGGTTACCTACGAATCAAAATAATAATTACTCGACCTTAATAAAAACCAGCTATGCATTGCACATTTATGCATCATTTGTATAGGGTGTCACCATTACATAGTAGAGTGGGAGATCATGCATTTTGGTTTTAGTACTATTATTATTACATGTATTGTTGATTCGTATGACATATTTATGCAACATGTTCTTACCTTGACCTTTTGGGATCTATTTGGCTTTAGAGAGTACCACTTTTTACTTGAAGCCGAGCTGTGTCCGTTACTTTGGGTCTACTAAGAAAGAGATGAACATATTTGGATGATAGATGTAGAGACTCAGGTCTTAATGTGTCTAAAGACTTCCTAACTCCAGCAATAGTGAGCATAATACCTTGCTTAGTAAACTACATATAGTGTTGCATTTTGTATGCTTGTCTGCATTGCATAGCCATGTTAATTCACTTACAATTCTAATGATTGCATTTCATATGCTTGTTTGTTGGTAAGATAGGAAGGTTACTCACTAAGTTATTGTAGCTTACCCCTTTATAGTTTGTTATTGTAGTAGGATCTTTGGTTGGTGGCAGGTCGTAAGATGCCCGAGGTTAGTACTATCAACATGGGGATTGTTAGTGAGAAGAAGAGAGCATGAGTGGACATTTATGTGTTATTTGGACTCTCTAAGCTTATTTACATTTTTTAGTATATTGAGTAGCACAGATTACTAGTACTATTTTATTTTGGACTGGTATGACTTGAGTTAGGGGAAACCTTGAACCCCACCTTTATTTTAAGTCGAATATAGATATTATGGTTTAACTTATATTAAATGCTCCGTTATTACTTGATACTAGTGTCCCAATGGAAGTCAGGATTGTAAGATGCCTTATGTAGTGTGTCGAAGGTTCCTAATCAAGAATAATACTTTAGATCTTCTCATAGTACATTACGGTACTGCCACAACTTGACTACCCCTTTAGGTCGCAACGGTATTTAAGTGGTATTAGAGTGAAGGTTAGATAAGCTAAAAAATTGACCCTAAATATGTAGGAAACCTACCAGGTGAGTCGAAAGAGGTAGAATCGGGTTAGGATATCATATGTGAAAATTCTTGACTTAAAAGATTAATAAAACTCTAATTGTAAGAAATTATTGTGATTCTAGGAGGATTTCTTGACTCTTATGGAGCATTGGCTAAAGTTCCAGATGGAGGAGGATGAGATGCTCTTTGATTATCAATGTTGTCTCCGTTTGCTTTATGAGGATCTCGCTTTGGTTAGAAAGCCTCGGAGCATGAGTACGGTGCTGTCTTGGTGGAGGAGCAGGCTCAATAACCATTAGAGGTTCTGACTACAAGAGATACTTATGGATTTGGACATGTCAGTCTACGCCGATATTGAGCTCATCTATAGCTTAAAGCATGAGTCATGGGTTAAGGGGCTTACTAGACCGCCCTCGGAGGTAGCTTTCTTAGTTAGCGACTCTTGCCGATCCTTAGCCTCAGCTTTTGGTGAGTGGAGGTAAGTTGGGCAAAAAGTTGTTTTTGTTAAAGACCATAGGGATGACTACCTAACCTTGCTAGCGATCAACATATAGTGGGGGGTAGATACTATGTGGGAAGAGATGGAGTTAGATTTTGGGATGCCAGTGTCATTGGATGATGAAGATGATGGGTCGAAGGAGTACATTCAGGAGACCCTTTCCACACTTATGATGGAGTTGGACGAGGTTGGTCAGGATTTACCCCAAGATGAGAACCTACTTGAGCCTACAACCTTGATGGCATCAGGTGATGCTCTTAACCATCCCATTGAGTTGAGTGAAGACTGAGGTGAGATAGATGTAGGAGAGCTTGTCCTTGACCCCTCGACGCTTACAGTAGAGGATCCAATAGAAGAGGATTAGCTAGAGTTATCGACTTACTCTAGTGTAGTTTTAATGGGGATGACTCAAACGGTTAGGTGAGTTAGGATTCGTAGATTTTGATACTTTTGCCAAGCTTGAGAGTATCGGTGCTGGTTCGACCATTGGTCCATTGATGTAATAGATGTTGATGTATTGCTGCATGAGGTCACTAGATTTTGGATGTATTTGTCTTGATTTTGTGCCCTGAGTTGTATTATTGTATTTGTGAAACTTTGATGGAGCTTTTGACTATATTTAGACATAGAACTAGTGGAAACCCACTCTTTGGAAGTGATTACCACTTGGTGTAACCTCATTGTTATTGAAATTAATGAAATGGAATGTTTTATTTAACTCAAGCTGTGATGTGTTCTCTTGTATTATGGATGTGAATATGGAACTTAGGAAGTTTTTTGTACTTAAAACTTACTTAAGTTGTTTTTACCTTTAAGAATAGGAGAGGTAGAGGTAGGCTCCCATTGAGGTGGGATCTTCTAGTGAATCCACTAGTATAGGATCCTTCGAGAGATCATATATAGGAGATGCTACTTGTTGTATAGGAGATGCTGAGGACTCTTCATGAGAGGGATAGAACACCTCCAGCTCTTGTTTCGTCTCTTGTACTAGTGAAGGAGGTACCATCATCGCCACTTCCAATTAAATGGGTGTACTTGGCCTTTATAGCATCATCAAATCCTAAGCCTTAGAGGTCCTTGATGCCAGCATTCATTAAGTGTACAGAATACTTTGATGGCATAGCCAACTATCCCGAGGAAGCAAAGGATTGGCTTATGCAGATTGAGTGGAGTATTAAAGCATTTGAGATTCCCCACTATCTACGAGTTACCTATAGTACTTATATGTTGAGACTCCATGTTAGGACTTGGTGAAAGCCAGAGAAGAGGACAGTTAGGGAACAAATCAATTGGAAGGTGTTTAGGAAGGAGTTTATTGCCAATTATTTTCCTAAGACATTGAAGCTGTAGTACAGTGATGCTTTTTTCTCTATTTAGAGGAGAAATCATACATATATCAATATGAAGCTGAGTTTAATAAGTTATTGCAGTTTGCTAATGAAGACTTTCAGGATAGTAACAGGTTAAGGATGTAGGTCTTTGTTATAGAATTAGATTTTAATACCAGATGCTATGTGTACGAGTTTTGACCATGGGACTTTAGAAAGGCTATTGAGATGGCTTGGACAATTGAGAATGCTAGGAGTTCTAAGGATAGGTTAGAGAGGCTTAGGGTGAACATCTTTGGAAAGAGGCCTTTTGAAGGACTTAGTTTCACCAAGAAGGACGAAGAACATCATATGGAGTCATGGCCATTAGCTGAGGCTAGGTGTGATAAGTTTTGGATTAAGATCTGGTGTGGTTAGATGTTGGAAGTGCAAAAGATTATATGATATATTGAGAAGCTCAATAATCACTAAGGCTTACTATAGGAAAAAGGGTAACCTAATGGGCCCTTTATAATAACAAAGAAAATGAAGTGAAGAAAAGTTGAAATACACAGTAGCTTAAGTGAAGCTGCTCGGAGGATGTGACTCACTAACGAACACAACATAGCTTAACACTTCATTTGATATGACGCACAAGTTGATGTCAAAGTCCACCTGCTACTAATCTCGAGCTATTCTATAAGATTCGATAAAAGCATAAGAAAATGTGCTTGGAGAGGAATATTTCATAAGAACAAGAATATCCAATATTTGAAAAAGGATCTATCTGTGTGTAAACCCTACAACCAGCTATTCGAGGTTTCGATCGATTGAAAGATCCGATTGAACCTAAATTATAAAGTAAAGATAGAAATATTAGTAAAAATGACCCTATAAACTTGAATTTAAGAAAATAAGTAATAAAATAGGAGACTATAAAATTTTCAAATTTTAAGAATAATAATTGTTTATTATTGAAAAGGTGAAAAAGTGTAATCTAATAACTAATAAATTACTAGAGATAAATTACATGTATACTAAAAATCATAGAATGACCTAAATAATAATTAGGAATATTCACATATATCCCATATGTATTTACGTGTAGATAAAAATATATGAAATTACTTAAATTGGCTAAAAACTTATTAAATAATTAAAGAAAATTATTAATCAATTAAGAAAAAATCAGAAAAAAACAAAGGAATAAGGAATGATGTGGATTTGGTCGTGGTAAGTCAGGAATTGAAGAAGAAAAATTAACCAATCAAAATCAAGCAACACAAAAGACAAAAATTAAGGGATTTAAGTAATGTCTTATCTAATTAAATATATAATAATTACTACAAAGCTCTATAAATAGGGAAAAAAATTATAGAGCTTATTTGGACAGTTAAAAGTCAGAAAAAATTGAGAGCATCGAAATTGGAAGAGAAAAATTAAGGTTAGGAAAAAAAACAACATAAGAAAACTATGTAATTAGAGCCTTAGAGGGGAACCAACACTAGATGAGTACCTGGGAGTGAACGGGCACCATCATCATACAGTGGTGGCAACGCCTAGACCAGTTGACAAGGCCACGGCGGTCGGAGCCAACCAGACCAGTGAGTTCGATTTCCAGCCCGATTTTATGTAATTTTATAAAAATATATAAAAATAGTAAATATTCTTAGAAAATTATGAATTTTGTTATTCTAAAATATTTTAGTGTTTAGTTTTTAGAAAAAATATTATTTTAATGAAAATATATCCCGTAATATATAATCCTTAAGAAATCATGTAAAATTGAGCATATTTCGGTTTGAAAATAAATAACCTTAAAAGTGTAGTTTTGAGCTTAAAATTTTTATTTAGACTACTTAGATGATATAGAACAGTGCTATGAAGCTCGTTTTCAAAAATTAATTTTCGAAATTTTTAGGCTTTAAAATGAGGCATAAAATGGGTAATTTAGGGTCAATTAAATAGTTAATTATTGATTTAGTGAATAATTATATGTTTTAGGATGTTGAAATCTGATGAAGTACGATACTTATAGCATTTAGGGTGTTAGATATAATTATTAGGTTAATTATGTAGTAAATAAGTAATAGGGAAAAATAGTAAATTTTAAGTTAATTTTGTAAATTAGGGTAATTAGGTGTAAAATCTGATTAATGATAAATTTAGACATTTTGAGATGATAATTGATGTTGGGAGATAGTAATTAGAGTGATAAAAATATTAGATGTGTATTATGTACATAATAAGTAATAGTGCATAATACATAATTATTAGAAATATAATAAATAGAAGATATTAGAATAAAAATTGATATTATGATAATAATGAAAATATACAATAAATCTGATAGGAAACTTAAATTAGGATAATTATATGAAAAATGTAAGATTTTCTCATAACGGAGGTGAATTCGGTGATTAAATTAGGATTTAGATATACCGTACGGACTAAAAAACTAGTTAGAGACTAAAAACGATATTTAGGATATCCGAAGATAATGCAATTAATTTTACATTATAGGTTGGAATGTGTTTTTTTAGGGTGTACGTATAAATCTCTAACTAAAAATTGAGTTAAAAACCTAATTTAGAAATCGATGTAAAAACTGAAATAGAACTTAACACAATTCAAGAAGAACTGTAAAAGACTTAAGACCTAGATAATTAGATATATTAAACCCTAAACAAAAGATAACAATAAGCGTTATAGGATAAAACCAACATATAATAGTTATATGAAAAACTGGAACCACGTTTGTGTTATAGGAATGATTAGCAATGGCTTGAGTGAGTTGGACCTTGAGTAAGTGAGCGAGGAGTCAAGGTAAGTTGGGATTAATACGATGCTGTATTTTGGAGGCTTGAGATTATACTTAGTTGTGCTTATTAGATAGTTGGTTGTGTGCATGTGCTTGATTATGAGTGATACTATAATTCTATTTGTCATTTTGGCTTGCATTGTATGAAGTGATCGATCACCCTAAATTGAACTTAACAAAGATATGACTTGTAAACATAAATCGAACTTGCATAGCAACTTATTAGGGGAAACCTAGGATTTTCCGGCTAAATATCGACCCCTTCGAAAGGGATAGCGTTAGATAGTATAATGAGTCCCTTTTTCATCCTTAGTCGAATTAAGTGATAGGTGAGGAGGTCACAGTAAGGGTAAAGTCAATGATTTAACGGTAGTCGTAGGAAGAGTGGTGTCTCCATTGCATAAGCTTAAGTTTGGTCGTGAGCTGTTGCATTAATGGCAACTCTTTAACCCAGATTAGAGCGGGCGTAATTTCTCTAATTTCATGACAGGTCAGACAATGTTGTGCGATGGTATTTGCTTAAACATGCATTGCACCAAATGATTTGGTTGATAACCTTGTTTGTATTTGTAGTGTATTTTTAAGTTCTCCATCCTAACTTACTGAGCTCTGGTTGCTCAAATCCCTATAGAGGTCATGCAGGTGCTGGCTAAGAAACGGCTTACAACTATTCTGCAGTTAGTAATTGCTAGATTCTTGGGAGCGAGGAAAAACATTTGAAGAACAAACATGTATTTTTAAGGTCTAAGTTTTTATTTTAGAATTTTTCATTTCTGAATAACGTAATAACTAGGAAATATATTATGGTGAAACGTTGTAAATGTCAATTGTAATAACCAAATTCTAGTATATATATATTTTCTCACTTTATTAGGTAAATGACTTATTTAAATTATAAATTGTTTACTTCAAAGCGGGTTAGTCGTGAACGCTTTGTGTAGATCAGGTCTAGGATAGTAGTTGTAAAGCCAACTTCTATCTTAGAATGGTTTACATGGCGGGGCTGTCACGACTCTACCACTTTGGGATGTGACATTGTGTTCTAGCTACAAAGAAAAATGGAATATTTATAGTAGGTCCCTAAAGCAACAAAGAAAATTAAGTAATTACAATAAAGAGAAATACAAAAATACTATCATAATATACTCCCAAAAAGGGTAAAAAGGGATAAATAGAATAAAGGAATATGGTATAATGTCAGAAAAAGGAATGACAGGTAGCACACTATGATTGGGTACAGATTCTGGAGTTTGGAGACATTAGAGTTGAGTTGTACTAATGTTGGGGAGGCTGCTGACGAAGGGTACTTAGAGTTGTTGAGACAAACAAGGGATGATGTTACTTAGGAGGTCGAAAGGGAAGGATCCAATGTATAGTGGCCTTGGTTGTGGCATATGAGGTTCCAGGTGGTTAAAGTAGAGCTTAATGTGTACGGACCTCGACCTCGGCAATCGACAGGTTGGCTTCGGTAAATGAGGGGTCGACAATGACATAAGTATAACTAAGCAGGGTATATTTGAGTTGAGTCCTTAAGGAGTTCGTCTACCATTCTTCTGTATACTATGCCTCATCCTTGGTAGGCTGATGAGAGATTGAAGGCTTAAGAGGTGTACTTAAGTAAGAGGAACAGAGATCGGCAGTCCATCAAGGACATTATCCCAGAGAGTACCCTCAGCTTTAGCATAAGTGTTTCTTATGTAGGGATGATAATCATCATAGAGCTAAGTGTCCTAAGAGAGCCACTATGACTTGCTTTATATGTAAGTAGACAGGATAAATTGCTTTAGATTGCCCATAGAAGAAGGTTACACCAGCTGCCTAGCTAGCTTACCTTATGGCTTTTCCTGGTTACCCAACAATTCACAAATAGGTAAGAGGCCTAAGACCTATATAGGTAACATCAAGAGCATTCGTACATGCTAGGGTCTATAACTTAGAGGGTGAGTGGGCTTATGCAAATGATGGACTTGAGAAGGATGTTGTTGCTTTTGAGGAGGGAGATGCTACAGATGTGAGACTTGTTGTAGATATGTAACCTAACTTATGTTTTCCTTCTAATAAGAGCAACAGTAGTTAATTACAAGATATAAGACAATGTGAAAGATAATAAAGTGGAACTTAAAGAGAGTTAAAAGATGCCTCATAACTAACCAACTAAAATGACAAAAGCCATGACGGTTCAAGGAATATTCATGTCTTCAACTTGCTCATGTATGCCTTGTTTAATACTAGAGCAACCCATTCCCTTGTTATGCCTAAGGTTGCTAAGTAAGTAGGACTACAGGTAATGGCTATAGAATCTAGCTTCAGGATTAAGACCCCTTATCGGAACTGTGATAGTAACTTAAGAGATGGTAAAGAACCGGCCTTTGAAAATTCAGAATGGTGAATCTTGTGCTGACATGATAGTGCTTGAGATGAATAAGTCTGAAGTCATTATTGGTATGAGTTGGATGTCAGCGGTGAGAGCTGAAGTAGATTGTCAAAGCAAGGAAGTGGAACTTGAAACTCTAAATAGGACAAAGACCGCTTTTAAAGGAGATTCGACCATTAGTAAGCTAAGTGAAATACACTTACTTGAACTAATTTTAGATGAAGGATTCCAAGCTTAGTTAAAGACCGAGTTGAATGCTATTGAGACTAGCAAGGAGAAGCCCTAATTAGAGGAAATTCAAGTAGTTAATGAGTTCCCTGATGTTTTTCTCAATGAACTTCTTAGATTGCCATCTAAGAGGGAAATTGATTTCTTACTAAGCACTATGCCTATGTCTAAAACCCTTTATAAGATGACACTAGTAGAGCTTAAAGAGTTGAAAAAGTAGTTGTACAAGTTGCTCGAGCAATGATTCATTAGACTTAGTGTGTCGCCATAGAGAGCAACTGTACTATTTGTAAAGAAAAAAGATGGGTCTATGAGATTGTGTATAAATTATTGAGATTTAAACAAGATAACTATCAAGAACAAGTATCCCCTACTACAAATAGATGACTTGTTTGACTAGCTAAAGAATGCTAAAGTCTTTTCCTAAATTAATTTAAGATCCAGATACCACCAGTTAAGAATGAAGTTGAAGATGTTCCCAAGACAACCTTTAGAACAAGGTATGGGCATTATGAGTTCTTAGTAATGCCTTTCAGGTTGACTAATATACTAACTGCCTTTATGGACCTGATGAACAGTGTATTTCGAGCATTGTTACACAAATGTGTAATTGTCTTTATTGATGACATTCTTCTATACTCCCCTTCACCAGAGCAACATGAAGAACACTTAATGATAATGTTGTAGATTTTGAGGGAACAAAAGCTGTATGCTAAGCGGGCTAAGTGTGACTTTAGACTAAAAGAGATCTCTTTTCTTAGACACACAATATCAAGCAATGGGATAATAGTTGACCTTGAGAAGGTTAAGGCCATAGTTAAATGGAAAAGATAAAAAACAATCATTGAGGTACGTAGTTTCCTTAGAATGGAAGGGTACTACTGGAAATTTGTTAAAGATTTCTCTACTATAGCTTGATCGCTTACTTAACTAACATAAAAGAATGCGAAGTATGAATAGATTGACAAGAGAAAGCAAAGCTTCCAAGAGTTGAAGCACAGACTAGTGCCCACACCAATTTTAGTCTTGCCTAATACTAATGACCCCTTTTCCATGTATAGGGATGCTTCAAGAAATGGACTCGGTTGTGTATTGATGTAAGGGGGTAAGGTCATGGCCTATGCTTCATATCAATTAAGACACCACGAGTAGAATTACCCTATACACAACGTAGAATTAGTCGCTGTGGTTTTCGCTCTCAAGATTTGGAGGCACTACTTATATAGCCAAAGATGTGAAATTTATAAGGATCACAAAAGCCTCAAATACCTCTTCACCTAGAAAGAATTGAACATGACACAAAGGAGATGGCTTGAGTTGATTAAGGATTATGATCTTGGGATTGATAACTACCTAAGGAGAGTAAACTCCTTGCGAATGCTTTGAGCCATAAGAATCACGCAAAAGTTGCTTCACTCCTCATCAAGCAATAAGAGTTGATTAAAGAATTTGAGAGGCTTAGTATTGAATTCACTTGGGTTGAAGGGAATGCTGAGTTATCAAACTCGATCATGGATAGCCAATTTTTGTAGAGTCTCACACCCTGCTTAACCGAGTAGGTTCTAGATGGCTATTTAAGGTTATAAATAGGTTTCGGGTACAGTTATGAGGTTAGAGTATCCAGTACTCATCCTAGAACCTATATTGTGAAGCATATATGGTGCAGGTTTTAAGGTATCTTATATCTACCCTGTAGTGATAATTAAATAAAATTAATAAATAAAAAAGAATACTAGTTGATTTACATGTGCTTAAAAAAATAATAAAACACAGCTCATGAAAAACCCTGAACTAAATCTTATGTCCTCATGTTAGTCTCATACTCCTTAGCCTTTTCCTTATTGTATTTACTTTCCACTCCATCTTTCTCATTTATTAAGTCCAATTCTACTAATTTTTTTTTTTTAAAAAGAATTTGCATGAAGCTAGCTAAGTAAGTTATGTTATTAACTTATTTTCTTTTGATGCAATAATTTCTTTGTATTAAATTTGGAAAATAATTTATATAACATTATTTAAGTCAAGATTTAGTCTACATAAGCATTTATATCTTTTTCCCTTGTCCAAGACTAAGATTTGTACTAGGTTTGAAAAGATTTAGTTAATAGTTTATTATTTATTAATTGTGATGCATGGAGGATCATTATGAATACTGATTATGAATTAAGAGATTGTAATTTGTAATATATGAATATTTTTATTGCCAAAATAAGTTAACCTCTTAAACGAGTCATATTTACAATTATTTATTTAGTATTTAAAGTCAAAATCAAGATTTCACTAAAATTAATATGTTTGTATAATAGTGACCAATGAAGAAAATGATCCATAAAAATAAAATAAATAAAAGAAATAAGAAGGAAAGGAAAATAAATAGAAACCAACCATAATGAAATTTATAAGAAAAAAAGATTTATAAATTCTATAGGATATCCTATATTTATAGGGTATAAGGTAATTCTAGAGTGCTACAAAGTAGAGTATATGTAGTAATGTTTGGAAACCTATATATTCACTTTGTACCCACTCACCGCTACCTGCATCATAATCAACCATATGTAAAGACGTATACCAAATATTTGACGCTAACACCAATTTGTACCTTTTTTGTTAGTATATGGTAGGATGTATTAGGTGAAGTAGACTTAAGGAAGGATCAATTTAGACTTGTGAATTGCTTCGGTAGCTTAAGGGCTTGTAATCCACCCATGAAAGCCAAGCTTGAATTGGCGGTAGAGATGTCAGTTCAAATGGGTCTATGTGAGTCAACTTTGTCAACCTATTTAAACTTGTCATTTTTTTTTTTCTAACAAAAGAAAATTATATATATGATATATATATGCATATATTATATATAGTATGTACATATAATGCATTATATATATATGCTACATTTGTACTTAATGGAAAAAACAAAAGAAAAGTAAAAAAAATTACCGTATAGCCCCGTAGATAGCAAAACCTTATGAAGCGACTTGAAACCAAATAGGATCGGACTAGTTATGGTTCCATATTTTCTAGAACTATAAATTAGGGATATAAATGGGACAAGTTTGGGATGGATCATAGAAGCCTACGATATGTTTTGCTATACTAATAGGGTTTTTAAACTTATCTCAAAATCACATAAGGTTTTTAGTTCTATATCTAGAATCCGTCCGGTTACTCTAATGGGATATCTGTTTCTTAACTCGCAAAACTTGTTTATTTATTTTTGAAAAACTATTTTTTACTTCGTTATTCATTACATGAGAAATTAATGTGCACTATTTATATTTATAAAACAAGGCAATACAATAAGAATATATTAGAGGAAAAGCCATAAAAACATATTATATTTCATCTATAAGATATTTATAGAACACCAAGATACAAATAAGAAGAGAGTAGATATACAGAGACAAAAGAGGTAGATGGAGAATGGAGAATGGAAGAGCAATAAGAGTTAAAAATACGAGATAGTGATAAATGTTTTAATAATTTTAATTTTAATTTATATTTAGTTGATATTATATTGATAATATATTATTTTTATTGAGCTATAGATTTTTTAATAAGTTTTACTTAAATCTCAAAATCTATTCCATAGTTCTAACAAATTTTTAATCATATAATAATTTAAAAGGTTTTCAGCAGATGAGACATCTTATTCCGACCTCACCATATATGTCCCTGCATCAGCGTGTACGATAAAGGAGTTGGCTTTGCCTTCTCTTTTCTGTGAAAACCTTTAAAATATCTAATAAAGTATACATGTATGGTTTAAAAAGGAAATCGCACATCGTTCATTCGAATATATGTTGTCCAGTCAAAATAAAGGGGGATGATTTAAAATCTATTTCTTGGCTTGAAGAAATCTCCACATACTAAATATTGATAAACAGTCGTATAGTTTTGAAACCTGACCATGGGAAAGATGAACATTATGCATTGTTGTCATCATCAAATAAATAAAATATATACAGTACTCACAGCAGCCACGACTAATCATGACTCGCTTCAACCGATGGCTGCATGGTATGGCAGCTTTGACTACTCATCAAAATTGAACACAGGTATGAACATTCTTTAGTATATGCTAAAAAAGAAAAAATTTAGCAGAAATTATAAAAAATCTTCATAAATTTTGATTTAAATGAAGATTAATCCCCTACACTTTAAAAGTGAAGTTTTTGATTCTTTAAACTCTCATAAATTGGAAAATAGTTTTCATAAACTCTTTAAATTTTAATTTTAGTATATAAATATATTCTAAATTTTAATTTTAATACGTAAATATCTCTTAAACTTTAATTTTGATATATAAATATTTTTTTTATGTTGAGTTTATGCATTAAAATCAAAATTTTAAAAAGTGTTTATGTATCAAAATTAAAGTTTAATGATTATGTGGGTTATTTTGCTAATTTATCAAAATTTAGAAGGTTAAAAACTTTATTTTAAAAGTTTATTGAGTCGATCCACACTTATATCAAAGTTTACGATGATTTTTTACATTTCCCTAAAAAATTTAATATAAATTGTCTAAGTTGATAAGGATGGACTATGCTTATAGTTTATTAAAAACGTATGGTTCTATTTTAATTTAAGAACTTTATTGATGGATAATATGGAAGTATCCTATAAACAATCCATAGTATAAGAAGCATACCGGGATGTTCCGAGCCAAATGTATGTACACATACAATATGTACAACCAGATAGGAAGTGTGCCCTTTAAGGAGACAAACGGCGTACGTAACATGCCTAAAGGATCGGAAGACGATGAATATCATCGATTCGGAGCCACAGCAATAGCAATAGCTAACTCCGCTTTTGCTTAATGGATTTACTTTAGAAATACTTTATATATATAATATATATATATCCAAAGCTATGGACTCCCGGCGTCACTGAAAAGGCAAGATATGCTCTGCCCATATATGAATTCTTTTTAGGAAGTGGCTAGTTTAGGGATTTGAGGTATGGAATGGGCCAATTTCTATTTTGTCGCTTCTGATAAGTGGCCAGTTTGTGTTTAGTATAGTGGTTTAAGGAATAACTTCCATGCAGCTTTACTTTTTTCTCATGTAAAGTTAAAGTAATATATATATATATATATATGTATGTATGTATGTATGTATGGTATAATAAGGTTACCAGGAATGTACGTCTAGAGAGTACAAAGCCGAAATATGGTCAAAAGAAACGAAAGAGGACAACTGCATGGGCACAACATCTAAGTACAAAACGTGAGTAGGGCCGCTATTGAGGCGAGTCAAAAGTTTGCACACGTGTCTAGTTGAAATTTCGGTTTTTCTCCCCTCAATTTTTAGTTTATACATGACCTAGCCATCTCTTAGAAACGGTTTGGCAAATCAAACATATTTTATGAAAAAAATGCCTTATAAAAAACTTCAAAAGTAGCCACAAAAGCTTAAAATTAGTTGAATGACCAATTTTAACTAGGACACTATCTTTTGAAAATTGAAAATTCAAAGTTCGAGGATAGTAGAGTTCAAAGTCAAAATGCTATAGGGGAGAATTCTTTAATAAGGGGATTTATCTTATTTTGCTAATTCAACTAATGGAAAATTGAATCTATTTATAACAAAAGGAAGCAAGAAGAAAAATTTTTCTTTTGTTTTTATTTTTGGAAAAAAGAAAGTTTTTTATTTTTAGGATCACTCCATATTCAAATGTCTATATACTCATTTTATACGGTGAAGCTATTGCATTTCTTTTTTAACAAATCTCTTTAAAGTATGCCCTCATATACATATACATACGTATATAATTTACTCTTTTTTTATTTTTCTATTCTTTAAATAATATTTGATTCCTAAAAAGCGCAATTTATAAAAAGAACCTTAAAAATAATTTGATTACAAACATGTTACATGTAACAAAAAAAAAAAAAAAAGAAAACCAAAATCATAAAGACTACATTTTCACTTTTTTTAAAAAAAATGAGATTTATTAAATAATAAAGAACAAAACATATTACATATACAATAGAAAAAAGAAAAAAGGATTGGAATCAGACTAGATTAATTTCAAGTTTAAGTTGGGTCATGAGTAGGATGAATTGAGTTTAGTTTTGCTCTAAAAGCCATGACTATTGTTGATGGTGGAAAGGATGTGTACTCAGCATATTGAAGAGTAGTGGACTCATTCTTGTCATTAGATTATTGAAGTGGCTTATTGGGTGGCTTTTGAAGAGACCCAACAATAATAGTGAATGGATAAAGCTAAGTAAGCAATGGTTTTAGCCAAGTTTGTTGGAGGAGGCTAGGTGAGTGGTGGTTATAGCCAATTTCGGTGGTAAAGGCTTAAGTTTGGGTAGATGAAATGGATTTGTCAAAATCTAGGGTTTTGAAATAAAAATTGAAAATTGGGAGTTTTAGGTGAAATTTAGAGTTGTGGACAAATTTGTCAATTCTACCAAGTGTTGATTATAAGGGATCAATTTAGGGCCTTTGTTTTATGTTCTCTTATCACTTGGAGAATAACTAGAGATGAATTTAAGTAGACTTTTGAGTTGGAGATTTTCATATCTAGAGTCATCTTAAGGCCCATTATGCACGAATCATATTCAGTGATGTTGGTTTATGAGAATGTCAATCGAGCTATGAGCAAAAAATGAAAACCATCAGAGGAAATTAGGACCTTCTTAATTCTTAAATGCATTAGTTGCACCATCTAAGTCCATCTTCCACTTTGGGTATGACTTAGAGCCTTCCTCTACTACCTTAATATTCTTGTGTAAATCTTAAGAATTACTTCCTATAGGATACTCTATAAGCTAATCAACTAAGGTTTGACATATCACTGAACTTTGACATACGTATGTTATGTCAACTTTTGACAACAACATTTGCTATTTTGACATCCAACCTATCAAAGCTAGCTTTTTGACTATGTACCCCAATAGGTTATCTTTAGCTGGTAACTTTACTAAATAATATAGTATACAAATGGAGTTAATGGATTATTTACCTAGAGCATAGAAAGTTTGTCCCACTTAAATATATTTTTGCTTGCCCTTTAATAACTTTCTCATTAGATAATAGATGACATACTCCTTCCTTCTTATGTAATCTTTTCTTTCCAGCATACATCCTATGAATAATTATTTAGTAAAGAATCAGAGGTCTTTTGACGTAAGAGCCACCAAGACTTGAAAATTCATAAGTAATTCTATTAGTAAAAGCTTCCTTACATTCTTCAAGCTACTTAATTATGACATTCTTTATGAGCAATTTAAACAAAGGGCGAAACTAATGGGTAAGATGGGATACAAACTTACTTATGTAGTTTAGCCAACATAAAGCCTTGGTTTCTTTGAGGATACTTAAAGGTCACATTTCTAAAATTGCTTTAACCTAGGTATACTTTGAAGTCCCTCTTGTTTACTATAAAGCCTGAAAGCTTCTAGAGGTGGCTTTGGTTGCAATTTTTCTAGGTTTAGCTTTAGCTAAAACTTTCAAAGCCATTCAAATAGTTTCTTAAGGATTTCCACATGATTTTCCTCTTTCCTTAGACTTGGTGTTGATATCACCCACATAGGCCTTCAGCTCTTTATGATCATATCGTGAAAGAAAGCTACTTGTCTTAGTAATCCTCAATCTAAAAGGCATAATCTTATAGCAAAAGGTGCCTCCAATTGTGATGAAAGTGGTTTTGGCTTTATTTTCTTTTACCTACAGATCTGATTAAATCTTAGAAATCATCCATAAGTGAAATGATGATTTACTACTATATTATTTACTATCACATATTTCTTAGGACAAGGAAAAATTGTCCTTTGGCATGGCTTAACTTAGTGCTCAAAAGTTCACATATTATTCTAACTTTACTATTCTTAGAAACTAGCACTGTATTGCTTACCTATTCTGAATAGTCAGATACTCTCGTGAACCTTACCATTTCGTCCTTGATCTTGAGTAGGTAAACTTTTGCTTTTTGGGTTGCACGTTCTCTTTAATAAGTAGTTTATGCATAGGGTGTATAAACCAAACATATCTTCTTATTCAAATAATTTTGACATGTCTTCTTTAAGTTCATCACTCAAGTAGCTCTCAATCCTTAAGTTCTTAAGATTCTCTTCCTTCCTAAAATTTATATTTGCAATGGGCTCATTAATAGAGATCTTGCTTTGTTTGAGAAGGCCCTAGCTTTCTTATAGTTCCGTTGTGCTCACGACATCAGTTCTGACAACTAACTCAATAAGGCTAGGAGCAGTGTTAGCATTTTGATCTTTTACTAGTGGTAGATATTTGTGATTTTTATTGACTGTATCATGTCTAGAAGGAAAAGAGATTTAAAAATGATAATCAAGTGCCAAAGAAGTCTATGGAAATGAAAGAAAGAAATTTTATTTAAGACTTGGGCATTTGATGTTCGCATCCTTATTGAAAGTAGATAACAAAGATAGAATAACCACTCAATTATAATCTAATATTTACCTTAAAGAGGACAAATTTTATAAGTTGGAGCTAAAATTAATTGTTTAACTTTTGAATTACGCGAGATAATCTTGTTAACTTTTTTTATATTCAATCTTAATGGACCATTGCTGCTTGAGTAAGCTAATCAATTCACTATGATTTAGTGCTTCAATGGGTAGGGGCACATGGAAAATCTTATCAATGTAGAGATAATCCATTTGAAAATCATGCAATTTGTTCTCCTTTTCTTCTCATATTTTTTAATTTTGCTTAACTATGTTAAGGCAAGTGTGTTGCTATTGGGAGCTTCCCTTTCATGTGGCTCTTTTGCAAGCAAGTGTCATTCCATCAAATACTTCTCATCCCTAGTGGAGTTGTGTTTTGAGTATAATGAGATTATTGTAGATGATCATTCACATGTGATATGTACGATGATTGACTTAGAGAAGTTTCAAGTGAATGATATGTAAAAGGATGTCATTGGAATGAGGTGTAGGAGAATAGGCAAACTCCATTTCTCATAGCGTAGGTGTAACATAATCAAGTCTGACTTTTTTCTTTATCATTCTTGATTCGTTCTTGAATGATTAATTGTTTTGGTCTTCTATAGAATGGTTTAGTAGAGTAAGGACATTTCTTTGAAGCTTGCCTTAGCATCTAATGTTTCGAATGTAGAGAAGAATGCTCTTATTTATAGAAATTGGCTCTAACTCTTTGTAAGATTTTGAAATGAACGATTTAGATAGATTGTTGATGAGGACCATTTGATCACTTCTGACGATTTGACAAACAATATTGGAGCCATCTTTTCTTTTATGATCCATGACATGTGAGCCTCATAAGTAGGTTTGATTAAGCTCAACTTATCTTTAAGGTTTACATGTTTAACCTAACTTTCAAAAAAAAAAGAAAAAAAGAAGCCCATCTTTTAAGATATAAGTTTAAGGGGCTTAAAGGACTTCTGCTGAATCTACTTTTCATGCACAAGAAAATCAAAGAAGGTAAGAATGGGTGAATTAGTCCAATAATCCTTATTTTGAGCTACCATGCTAAATCTCCACAAAATGTCCTTAAAATTGGGCCTAACTCCTCATGCCCTTTCACTAGTTTAAGAAGCTTGTCCATGATGTTTTATTAAGTCAAAAGCTCAATTAACGGATAGTTCTCTACAAAGTTTTAAGTGAAAAGATTATTGATAAAGCATCATGACTTGATAAAAAAATATAAATATGTTTGTTTATCTTTTGATTTGTTGCTATCAAAGAGAACTTGAACTGGAATATTTGTGACAAGGTTAACCAATTTTCAATAAAGAACATGTTGGTGATGCATTTGATGCTAGAAAAATTGCATGTTGATTCTCCAACTTCAAAAAAATATAAAAACCAAAAAAGAGGGAAGAAAAAACTCCTCGCGCTTTTCACAAGTCAACCTTAATTTACGGCCTCTCTCTAAAAGCCTGGTTGCTTTCGTTTGCAAATTAATTAAATAAGTTGGAATATAAACGTAGGAATTGTATCTGATTCCTTGAATTTTACAAGATATTTTTGTTTGTTCACATGCCATGGATTCAATGCTTGAAGAAGAAGATTGTTTTGGATTATTCTCTGGGATTTCTTATTTTGTGTACTCTAGAAAGTCCACCCTCGTGACCCAAATATGACTTCTCTTCCACGCAGTCATATTTTTGGCCGGATTTATGCAAGGCATGCCTCATAAAATAATAAGAGCATCAAACGTCAATTCATTTTCTTTTCTTAACAAATTAAAGTCAAAGATTCATTAAAAACTACCTACGAAAACAGAAGGGCTTTGTTCTTTGGAATATGAACCCTTGAGCTTGCTATGGCGTGGCTGTGATGGTGCAGGGCGTTCGCATTATCGTATTTAGTCGGGGGTTGCAACTCATGCGTCTGATTTGTATTATAATTATTTTTGTAATTATTTTTATTATATCATAGTCGTACTTTTCTCTTATCGTATGTCATATGGTTTTTTATATTTTATTTCTAGGTCATATTTCTTATCTTATTATGATCATGTTAATGTTATTGTCCCATACAGAATATTGCCAACCCCCGCTTTACTAGATTAAATGTATGTCTCAGAGTTAGATTTGCAAAAATGTTAGATGTTCAAATATGCGGCTTCCCTATTGATTAAGTTAAAGTCTAAATTGATGTCCCATGGCATTAGACTCGATTCACAGGGGTAAGAGTAGTTGTAGTAGAGCTACCTAGGTTATTTGGGTTTTCCATGTCTATAACTCACTTTGCCCTGATCCTAATGAAAAGAAATAGTTAGGATTTGATTACAAAAACTCGATTAGAACATGACTAATACTTATGCTTAACTTCAATCTGATTAGACTTGTGGGATGATTGAATCAATAATTATAAAATTTGAGGTTCATTTGATTACTATTCAAATGGTTTGAGTTTAAACTCAATTAAAGATCGAGCCAAATTTGAATTAATTTGTAAATAAATTCGACTTATTTATAATATATTTAACATAGATTAGATCTTATGCAATTATTACTTAGCTTTGCTTGAATTTTGACATATTATCAATAGAATAATTAGTAAAGGAATTTTGTACATTTTCCATGGGTCTTCATCTTTTTTATATAATAAAGTGCAATTTAAGAAGTCCTCATACTAAAACTCTTTCTTGATGTCTCAAACGAGACCTTTAGATCGACTAAATCTTTAATAAAAATCAATCAGTTTTTTTTTTTTTCTTTTTCTTCTTCTTCTTCTTCTTTTTTTTTTTTTTTTTTTTTGGTAAGAAAGTGAATTAGGTTTTCTTGGGTTTTGGTCTAGAATTAATTTTTCAAGTTAAAATTTTAGTTTTATATAAGAAAACCTAAAAGCCAAAGCAAACCAATGCCAACCTATCCACTATATAAATTCTTCCCAAATTGGCCTCCAAATTTCGATGGAATATGATAATCTCCATTTCCTTATTGCTAAATAACGTCTTTAGACATTTCAAGTACAATCAAATACTGCTAGACATAAGAAATATTCTTTACAAACACTACTTTATATTTCTTTTTCATTTTGATAATACATATGATTAAATAGAATACGATCAGAAGCATCACTTGAATTTCGGGATTAATTTTTTATCTTAGCCACATTCAAATAGAATCATCATAAAGATTGCTTGTAGAAGTATTCTATAGATTGTGCCCAATAACTAGTATAAATAAATTTCTTTTTATCCCTTGATTAAGTCAATTGTTACTTCTGATTTATAGACAACAACCTCAGTTTTAGCAGATCCGAATCCGACCCCCAAGTTTGGCTTACTTTGTGGAATTTTAGTACAAACAACTAGTGATATTTAAACAACATTATGTACACAAATTTATTTGTGAAATTCCATTTTGAGACCTCGTCATTCTTCAATATTAAGTGGTTAATTTGGTAAAAAAAAAAAAAAAGCGGTTTAGTCGACTTCTTAATTTGACTAGGGAATGACGAATAAGATTCCACAATATTTTAGTGATATAAAATCATTATCTAAATTCTCCAAGAATATCCTTCATACCACGGCATGCAAACTTAGAAAACCATAATAGAAATAGAAAAAGAAAACGTTCAAAAGATTTTGAGATAATATGTATGAGAGTGCCTGAACTTTTGATTTTTTACAGTTTAGTGTCTAAATATTCAAAACTTAAATTTTAGTACTCCAAAATTGAAAATTCAGTCATTTGAGTGTCTACATTTGATAGACATTATATACATGATGGACATTAAATTGCTTGAAATAAAAAATTTAGGTAATCATGTGAAATTTTCAACTTTCGAGTACTGAAATTTAAGTTTTAAATGTTTAAATACTAAAATGTTCAAAATAAAAAGTTTAGGCACTTTCATATGAATTACCCCAAAGATTTTATGGGTAATTCTAGTATATCTCCTTAAATAACTAACAATAGAAAATAAAAGTAACACAAAAGGATACCACTCCATCAATCAATTACTTAATTTTTTTTGCCCACATCAATAAATGAATTTTGATTCAGTTATAAATAACTATAAATTGAATAGGTTTAGTAAATATTTTAATGTAATATAAACTTTAGAGAAATTTCAACTCGAGATCGAGCAAGATATTACATGGTATAGGGGTACTGCAAGATACATGCTCACCCTTATTGTCGGTCATGCTTGTTGCAACTAACTATTTAGTTACTTATACCATGTAGCATGTTACAAAATAACTCATTCAAAGCTCTTCTTCTTCTTCTTCTTCTTTCTCAAATTGATGGATTAAAATTTAAATGAATAAAAACAAATGGTAATTTACATTTTTTGTTGATATAATTATATTAACAAGTAATCTTAATTACCTAATTTTTGATAATAAATTGCAAAAATAGATAATATAAATAAGTTTAAAACCATAAAGTTAAATAATATATTAGGAAATTAGTAAAACAAAATACAATTCAGCATTCCATAGGATATTATGAGTTCTAAAATTCTCTTGTACACAGTCATGATTCTTGGCTAGTTTTACAGCATGGACTTTTGTAAGGGTAATGTCATGGTTGGCTGGTCATGCTGAAATAGATTAACGGTACGAATTGGAGTTAATATATGTGCAGATAGTGATAATGAAATCTTTAATTCCGTATATAATTAAACAAATCGAAACTTTAAGTTTGTAATTACAAAAAAATAGCAAAATTAAGATATAAACCGTAATATTGTCTTAACTTCTATATAGCAAAGGCGTCATATTAATTATACATAATTAAGTATCCTTTGTTGTGTATACTTAAATGTCTAGATCCTCTTCATGCTAGGAAATAATGATAAAAACTTAGAAGGAACTTTTGAAAATTTTAATATTTAAACAAAAAGAATTAACAAAGTAGACCTTTTCATTTTAGTGGTTGAGGAGTGATAAAATTCTAAATATTGTGAATTTTTCATTTATAATTATTATTATTTTATTGATAATTGAAAGTTCAAAAAATTTACAAAATTTTTCATAGTTTTTCATTATTCTAATAATAATAAAATTTTCAAAAGTAACAACTTTTCCTCCAAAAATTTTATTTAGTTAAATGTTACATATAGTTTTTAAAAGTTTTGAATTTTATATTGGAAATTTTTAAATATAAGAAAATAATTAAAATTTTTGAAATTATCTAAAAGAGTAAATTATTATAATTTTGTGAAAAATATATATTATTATCAAACTTAATATTTCATAATTTAATAAATACCATTTTAAAATATATAAAACATTCATCACACTTTAAGAAACATGAAAAATCATCTAGAAGCACATCATATTTTAGGAAAAATAAAAAAAAAAAGTTATCAAGTTGGAAAATGAAAAATGTTTATAGATTATTAATTCAGAAAATAAGGTACCATATTTTGGATGATAATTATATATGATACACTTTAATAACCTAAAAATGTGAAAAAAAAAATATACACTAGGAAATTTAAAGAAAAAATTTATTATAAATTGGAAAAATAAATATCTTACTGAAATTGCATAATAATAAGGAAATAATTTAATAGCATATACTACACTCTAAGAAAACAGAAGGTAGTGAAATAATTTAAGAAAATATACAATCAACAGAAAAATCCGGAAAAGGGTAAATAGCAAGCATAAATTCAAATACAAAAGCACTTCTACTAATGTAGAAAAAGTAAATATTCTAGAGTTTCAAACAAAATGAAAAATAAAATTACGGTAGGAATTACAAACTTTTCTTGTACAACATGAGTGCACTTATAAGTTGTGTTCCTGCAAATTATTGGCACAATATTATTGTTAATATCAGCCGAACTTTAGTCTAAAGTCCAATTTACAAACTAAACCTTTAATTTGTAAAATTTGTTACCAATTGAAAATTTTCATGTTATTGATATTACTTAATTTAGTCATGCATCAAAATTAGTCGTGTCATATGTCCGCAGGTAGTAATGAAAGACAAGATGTTTCAATTGGTTGCGGAATTTGATAAGTTGAAAACACATGTAGTAAATTGGACTTTTGATTATGGTTTAAATAGCATTTGGAATATTGTACGCAAATATTTCTCCCTTACAAGTGAACATCACTGCATGTTCGAAATTTTGGTAGGCAAAAGTCCACCAATTGCAGCACCACATTGCTTAAGTGGTGGACTATTTTATAGCTTAACATTTAAAAAGGGAAAAAGAGGGGGAGAAAAAATAGAAAAAAAAAAAAGAAACATTGATAATTGAGAAAAGAGATGAATTCCAACTCGACCAAAATGTATGATTTTGAAATTCTCCAATTTCAAACTCATTGCTTAAAGCTCAACCATTTGTATATGGAACTAACATGGATCCAATTCCAACTGTAATCCCACAAATTGTAGGGAAGGCCCTTTCAGAAGTCCTCCAAGATAGTGTCTTTTCAATATTCTTAGAAGTTGACCTCGTACTTTTAATATCCTGTGCCTTTTGGCCCTTCGGTTTCGTGGTTGTGAACTCAATGGTAAATACACGCATTCACGTGCACGTATAGGCACCTCTATGTGTATGTGCAGGGGCTTTCTATTATATATTCCATCATTCTAATTTAATATTCTAATTGATGTCTTCTACAAGATACCTTCTGAATAGTGGAGAATACTAGGACATAACCCTGTACCGCTACATCCACTTCCTCTATATTCAAAACTTAGGTGTAGAATGGTTATGTATGCAATATATCTAACTAAATGGAGCTTCTTTTAACGTATGAGGAGGAATTGGAAATATTGTATGCAATTCAAGTTTTATAAGATTAATTAACAATACAGATTACCTAGTATATTGTATTTGGGGGTGAGTATATATCTTTCAAAGTTCTCAAAATCCGATTATACTGTTTATTTGAATATATAAAATCGTAAAAAAATCAATAAAATTGTAAATTTATATAATCGTATATCAAAATTCATAAGTCTATAAAAGGTTTATATCAAAATGATTTTATATCCATTTTAAATTAAAAAAAATCATAAAATCATAAACATATAAAATCATACAATAAACTCGTAATTTTAACAATTATAATCTTAACATATCAAAATATTGATCTTATGTGATAGAGAAGCCTCGTATAGCTTTCTGGATGGGTATTAGCAATCATAGCATACATTTTAGTTTTGAATTTTCACAATTAATCATATGGTACTACCTAGTAACATTTAGGAAACTCTACCCATTTTATAATATTTTAATACTAAATATAGTTAGATTTAGAAAATATAATAGAAACACAACAAAAAAAAAAAAAAAAAAAAACTTTCTATGATCGAGTTTTTTACCCTGAATATCCTGTGTTCCTATCTACCAACTGTTGTAGTAACCAATTTATCCTTTTAATTTGTGCATCTTGTCAAATCGCTTGAGCATAGTTTAATTATAACAAGAGTGGTATCTGCGAGAGTTGCTCACATCATTTCTGAATCAATAAAAAAACCCTTAATATCCGGTCTTTATTCAATAGCGATTACGAACCGATAGTTAGTGTGGATTTGATCCGTTGTATCATGTTCACTTTAGTTTTCATAGCATTTTTGATGTATTCATAGCACGCGCAGTCATATTATATCTAATATAAACTAGCGATTATGCACACGGAAAGAATCTATCATGCCTTGGAATAGGAGGATGATACATTCTTTAAAAAAATAAAAAGGTTGATTCTCCATTTTTCCATCTCCATCTGACAAATAGGGAATCATGGCTTGTCTAAAGAGTATCTTAGTCCAACTAGGATGTTGTATTATTGAAACCTTAGCATGGTTGCTTAGGTCATCAGATTCATTAGTTTCCATTATTTTTTTTTATCATTAATTATTCCATCTTTCAATTATTATATTAATTTATATTATATCGTACTCTTTTCTCTAGTATCTTCTTCTATCTTGTAATTAACCCTTCATAATAGTTTTTCCCTTTCACGGTTTCTGAAGGCCGCGTATGGCTCAAGATATATTACTTCGAAGGCCCTTTGCAATTTAAGATACTCCCCTTCCTGTCTCTCTCATTAGAAGGTTCTTTTCACACATCATATAGTGTCAAAAACAAACAAACAAATAAATAAATAACGATAATATTAAGAATACGAGTTGCAATATATATATAATAGCTAACTTCATCAACCAACAAATTCAACATCAGTACTAATAGATCTAGCGTGTTGAAATATTTAAAAAAATAAGTGCATCATGCATGATATTAGCAAGATTCAAATGACATGTTTGGCACATTTATTTTCAAAAATCCATAAACTCTAATGTTGGAAAAGACTGCATCAAGCAAGATTCCGTGTATCTCCTGTTGAATACACATGAATCATAAGTTTTATTACATTGCCTATGATTCTTGATGTCATCCCTTAACTAAGCTTTTCCTTAAATATTTTTCACGTCTCAATTATAACAATACGGGTCCCTTTTTTATGTATATATAATAGATAACTTACAAATATGTGTGTCGGCTCCAAACACAGTAATGTAGTGATTAAGTTGAATTAAATTAGTTATCTTAATTGGATTAAGATTTTACATTGCAGCATTTGATTAGTACATGTTCCAAGGCCTGCGTTTGATATACTAAATGATGGATTATAAATGCCATAAGTTGTAACATGATGAGCACATCTGCTTATATCAAAATATCCTTTGATACAAATCATTCAGGTGGAAGTGAGTTTAAAATCATTGTAAGTGTAAGGCTATGAATGTAAAGGTCACGTGCATATTGTGTGCAAATAGTGCTATACAGAATTAAGGGAAATGACTTGAATTGCACATGTGAGATGATTGAGCGAGGAATGGTAGGAACGAGGAGTAAACAATCTTAAAGGCTTAAACACGAGTTATGATGGGTAGGAAAGTTCAATAGCATCAAATTCCACTGTAAATGATAAACATGATTGTATTTTTGAAATATTTAAATGTTTGATTCTTTGAAATGAGAATCTGACAAAATAACGATGTTTGTACCAAAATTCTCTCTTATATAAATGAAAACCGGGGGTGGAGGAGGAAACATTTATAAAAGTTAGCTATTGATTTCACTCATTAGATCGTGATGATGATCAATAGTTAGAATTATATCCTTTTTTAATGAATCTCGAATGGACTCTTTCCATGAGTTTAGGTTTAATAAATCCGTATTTTTGGTGTAAGTCAAATTGAAAAAGATTGGATTGGATGAATTGATGCAACAAACCTTACTTCAAATTCACCATACGAAATTTCCTATAATCATTTCGAAAATATATAGACTTGAGTCTCTAAGTCCCATCATCCTAATCCAAAGAACCATATCCAATTTGATAGTTGGCTTAAAGCCCAAAATTAGTCGTAGCCCTCTATAACCTTGAAACTAAAAGGCTCGTACTTATTCTTAACCATGTTACGTCAACAAAATTCTCTTGTAAAAGGAATGCCCTTTGAATTGGATACTAACTCACCATAAGAAAATCGGGTAATTGTGGCCAAATAATTAACTTGAAGGATATTTTTCCGGTGAGATTTGGCGGGGGTAATAGTCTTCTTTAGTGAAAGCCTTTGCCACAATAAGGAACTATCCCTAAATGAGATTTAATCTCAAGCATCCCTAAGACAGTTATTTTTGCAATGTATCTTGCAGCAATATGCCACAGGTGTACATTGCTACAACTTATTGCTCATGGTGCAATGAATCAAGGTTGATAGTCATAATTAGGAGATAGAAAAGGAAATTAGTAGTCAATATTTTGAGTGATTTTGTAAGACCTCGGTTATTAACTCATACAGTTCGAAAATGATACATAAATTTAGGGCGATTGTGAAAGTTGACCAATCTAACTTGAATTTTACGACAAAATTAGAAAATTTAGTAAAAATGACCCTAAGAGATTGAATTTAAGAAAATAAAATAATAAAATAGCAAAACATTATATTTATAAAATAAACATATTTTATCCGTAATTTATCAAAAACTTGTAGAATAAGTTCCAATAACTAATGAATTACTAAAGATAAAATCTATACATACTACAAAATTATAAAATAATATAAATAATATTTATGAGTATTTATTTATACTGGCTATGAATTTACGTGTAGGGAAATGTAGCCATAATTACTTAAAATACCTAATTTATACTAAAATATTTTAAAATGATTAAAATAAATTAATAAAAACCTAGTTAAGCTATGTGGCAACATGGAGAATTATGGTTAGAGGCATGGCAACTCCCCGTAACAAATCAACAACCTTTTTGGAGGAAAAATGAACACCTAGTATATGAAGAAAAGTGACTTAGACATTTGAGAAACTTAAGGAAATCATTAATCGACAAAATCTCTCCTTATAAATTCAAAACAACACTTCTTGAAGTCGTTTTAAACACTCTAGAAATCAAGAAAAATAAGGAGAGCAATTTGGGAGCAAGAGAAAAATTAGATAAAATTTAGAGAAAAAAAATGGTGAAATTAACACTGTTAAGATTCTACTATAAGACCAACACTTGACATGGGACCACTACTACCACCTAGTAGCAGCCACTACACCAAGAGTGGTTAAAAACCTTGGGGTTGCCACCGGTGGTTGAAGCTAGGATTGCAGGTCAGTCGAAATTTCTTGTTCGACTTTCAAAAATTCATTAAAAATACTAAATGATGTCTAAAAAGTATGCATTTTGGCTTTCTTAAGTAATTTTATATGTAGATTTCAAAAGTAAAACCAGCTTTATTAAATTTTTAGTGTAAATATATTCCTCAACAAATGGCACACGCGTACTGATTTTTGAGCATATTTTAAAACTAATAAATGATGTAGTTTTAATCTCAATTTTTGAATATAAGAAGTTCACATATTATATTTTCATTCTATGTGATTAGTTTGCCAAAATTTTAAAGCTGAATTTTAGAGAAATTTTTATTTATTCAAAAATAGTATGCCGTTGAGGTATTTTGTGACGGCTACCTAGCCAAGTAATATAGTTTATGTTATAATCAATATATTAACAGTTTTAAAGATATTTAATTGAAGAAAAATAGAGCTTCCTAAAGTAAAATGTCTTCTTTTTTTTTTTTTTTTAGTTGTATTAAGTATTAGAATGAAGGAATTACATAATTTCTTAATTTAAGGTTGGTAAATAACAAAGTGTAGTTTTCAGTATGATAAAAAATATGAGGCTAAAGTTGGAAGTAGTACTTAGGTATTGATCCTGGTAGTAGAAGTGAAATTATACTTAGAAGTTGTGGAAATTTAGGTTGAAAGATAGGGCGCGTCCTGATTAGAAGCTAATTCAGGAGCTAAATCAGAACCAAGGTATATACTAACATACTAGGGAGTTGACCAGAAACTAAATCGGATACTATATTTACTTGAATTAAAGTTAGTTAAACTACGTAGAATAGGTTAGAAGGAATTTTCAAGATTTATGAGTAAAATGAAATCAAAGTTGAATTAGAACTCGATTTAGATGCTGAATCAAAGATAAAATCAGAAGTTGAATAAGAACCTAACTAAAAATGAGGATAACCATAAGAGACTTAAAACCTGAATAATTAGATATAGTGAGACCCTCGAATAAAGCCTATATATAATAATTACATGAGTATTAAAAAAACATTTGTATTGTAGGAACTATCGATGAAGGCCTGTTTTAAGTCGCATCTTAAGTGAGCAAGTGAAAGTCCAGGGAAGTTTGGGGTCAATACATAATTGTATTTTGGAGTATTGTTTCATAGCAATTGGAGGTTAAAAGTATACTTGGTTGTACTTATAAGTAGTTTGATTGTATAGCATGTTTGTGTGTATGTGTTTCTGAACTTAATTTTATATTAGTGGCTTGCTGTTATGGTATGCAATTGTTTGCATTGCATGACATTGATTGATCACCTTAAACTGAACTTAATGATACATGACTTATAATTTTAACTAAACATGCATTGCAATTCATTAGAGGGGACGCTTAGGACTCTCTGACCAAATGCCAATACCTTTGAAAGGGATAGCGTTGAAGCATAATGGTCCTTCCTTCACACCACTACAAATCTAAGTTTTGGTTGCGATAGCTCTAGTGAACTTTGGTCACCAAAAAGTAAAAGTGTTCACTACTACATGACCGTATTAATTAACCCGCCTAATATCCCCCTGTGGTGAGCATACCGGTGAACAAAATTCACTATTACCTAAAACCCTCATTTTCTTTTCCTCTTTCCATTGATCATCTCTACTCCACCACATTAAGTATTTCTCCCTTTAACTCTTGTAAAAACAAAGTTGAACACTTTTTTTTTCATTAAACAAAATTGAAACATCTTTTTGCATCTTATTAGCTATTGATTGGTATCATTCTCTAATATCTCCATTCAACAATTGCTAGTTCTCACATGCACACGCACATCGAACGTAAATGGTTACCAAGATCATAGGGTTTTCGATGAAAGTTTTATCATATTTTCATGTAACACTTTAAATTCTACATCTTGAACCACTTGGCCTCTTTTCTATGTAATGATTATTATTTGGAAATGAGGGAGGGCATTGTTCATTCGTAAATAATTAGTTGACAATTTGTAGTCATACTTATTCATATTATATCGAGTTTTTTCTATCGTACATCGTATCACTATTGTATAATTGTATTTCTTACTGTGTTGTGTTCATTTCCTTATTAATATTCGTATGTTCTTTTATCCTATTGTGTTAGAAATTGTTAAATCTAGTGATAGTCCTACATCCAGTCTAGCAGTATAGATTTGAGAATAGATACAAGGATACACTTTATACTAGATCCTTATAAATGTAGGTGCTAGAATTTTATAATCAGAATTGTATCTATCGACATTTAGTGATCATGTTAAAGTCTATGGATAATACATGATCTTACAAATTATAAGATTTATGGGTTTTTTAAAACTCAACTCCATATATATGGTTAGAACTGAAGGCTCTTTACTATGTATTAATCTTAATATAGTGAATCAATAATTTCTTTTTTCTTTTATATGTTGCTTTGTGATCTTTATTATTCTTGTTATTTTTCTTTCCTTTTTTTTCTTTCTAACTATCCATTCATTGTCATGGTCAAGCAAGGCTAGACATTTTGGTTATGGCATTTCACTAGTATGTTAGTATGGTGTGCTATTGCCTAATTGTTAATCCTTTATGAGCTTAAATGGCTTAATCTGTTGTTATGGAATTTTCTTGTATGAATATGATAAAATGCTAATTGTATGATAGTAAATTATATTGAAAAATATGCTTACTTTGTCATTGCTTTTCTTCTTATTGCGTTTGGATTATTTTTCAAACGTTGTTTTGTATATATATGATGGAAAGTTATGGATGACGTAGTGTAACAATTTGAAATACCTATTTGTTTTAATCTGTGTTTTCATATTCTCTTTGTTGGATTCTACAGACTGTTGCTAATGTTTTTGTTTATACTAAGAGATGTTTGATGAACAATGAAAAGGTAGTTTTTATCCTATCCATCTCGTATATTCAACAAATATAGTTTGTTTCAACTCGTTTTATGGTTTTCTTGATTGTTATGTCTTAGCTAGATTCCATTATTTTTACATAAATGATTTGGTATTATCATCCAAATATGGCTTCAAACTAATGTTTGACTTTTTGAGATTGGATATTTGATCCATTCTTGGCTATAGTCAATCACATCTAGTTGTACTCTAAATATATCAAATAATGATTTTATATGAATTGTTATTATAGAATATATTGAATAGTAATTTGTAACCTACCCTCATGAATTGTCATTTAGTAACTCATGCATTATCATATTTTCCAATTCCTTTTAATACTTATATGAATTATTATTACTTATGCTTCAAATTTCAACAAAGCAATAAAAATCCAATGATATTTACATAGAGTAATTATTAGATTTCAATGATATTGTAAAGTGTAATCCTTGCATTTGAATACTATAAAAAAGTATATATAGCGAAATTTACAATATGGCAATAATGGTTTGAAACACAAATTGAATTGAATAGAACTATTTTTTTTTTTTTTTTGGGATTAGGTACATGTTGTGTCCTATTAGTATGCTTACTTGATCATGCTTTTGAAAAATCTCTCTATATGTCATATCGAAGGTTTAGAGAAATTTTTATGAAATAGGAACCTTGTCTTAAGAAGTAGATTACTAAATATAGGTAGAATTAATAGTTGCCAAGATAGAGACCTGGCAAAATTTGTGTTAGTGATTAGAACTACAATAAGCCACATATATGCCATAAAGTTAAGTACAGGAATATGTATTGTTAATGTTGCAAATTCATTCAAGTTTGGTGATGTTCATACCATCTATTATTTTGGCTAAAATGCTTGAATCAATGTCATCTATTCTACTTTTTATCTCTTGCCAAAAGTTTTACTTGGTAGTGCATTTAACATCAAGTGAAAACTATTGTAGGCAAGTAAGGTCTTGAGTTGAGTTCTTTTGTTACAACTTAAGGTGGCACTTAATAACTCACACAAAACAATCTTGTATTTGTTTTTTTCCCCATCTTGGATTTCTCTATTTCTTGGTAATTATGTGAGCAGCAATGTGAAGTTTTGTTTGGAAACTTAATTTAGTCCTCTAATAAGCAATTGAGTAGGGCCAATTGGTAATAGAATAATGTGGGTAAACATTGCAAGAAATTAAGGTTCTAGGTACCTCTTAAGTCCACAGAATGCCATTTTTATTTGTCCTTTAATAAACCATTTTCTTGAATTATTTTCTTAATGTTGTCGTCGCGTCCCCAGTTTCTTGCACCAGAATGAATCTTATGATCTCATCAAAACCGTCTTCACTGTCTTTCTCATTTATTGTACTATTATTTATTTTGGTTATCCTTCATCAATCTTCAAGTGTTTATTGATAGTCAAATTGCAACTCTGAATTCTTATATGGAGACATAACTGGCTTAAGCTATCCAATTTAGCATATTTGTTGTACTGTTATTTATTTTGGTTATCCTTCTATATGTTTAATTTATTTTATACGGCTTTTCATGAAGTTTGTTTTAATAAAGCTATGCTATTTAGTTTTCATCAATCTCATACCTAAGCTTTTATTATCAATAGTTTATTTCAAATGCAATATATATAAAGCCTTATGCAAGAAAATGAATAAAGAAGAAAGGAAGACAATTATATAGTATAGAGGGAACTATTTTATTTGGACTCGTAAACAGACGTAAAAAAAAGAAACATAAAATCTATCCTTTTTTTTTATTTTCAATGGTAACTGTTATGATAAATATTGCCTACAATTCTTTTCTATAGTGATAATAGAAGGGTTATGTCAAACTAAATCCTTAATTGAATTGTCAGCTATACTACATCATCATAAGCTAATAATCTAGTGGCTTGTAGTTAATGCCGGTTGCTCACTACTTGGTTAGAGCTAATCATGTAACAGGAAAGCAATATGATAATGAAATAGTTGAGTGGGTTGGGAGTTTAACATCAATAATACATATTGAATCTTTGATAATTTGGGGTACAAATAAATAATTTTAAGATTTTTTTTTAAGGTAAAACCTTTTATAATTTTGGGTATAAATAGATATATTTAAGAGTTTTCTAGTATAAATAAATATCTTTAAGAGTTTTAGGAAGTTTATAACGTGTTTTTTAGAGTTTATTAGTAAATGTTTTCATAACGTTATATTAGTTGCCCTTGTAATTGTTTTTTCAATTACCAATATATCTTACTTCATAATTTCTTTGTACATTGAAATTATTAACTTAATGCATAATTAGGATGTATACAACATATGATAGGCTTTCAAGAAAGTATATTGAGAGTATATAAGGTTTCTTAGAGGTTGCACGACACTATGGTCGAGAAGGAGATGGTTTTATTTGTTGTCCTTGTCAAGATTACCTTAATGTGTACTAGCATCTCATCAACGCAATTGAGATCCATCAAGTAGTAAAGGGCATGACTTGGTCCTACTCAAAATGGACGTAGCATAGGGAAATTCCTGGGCAAACTAATGTTTTTGCTCTAGAGGTTACTGTGATGGGAGATGACAACAACATGGATGTAAATTTAACATTTGATGAGATATTGGTATATTGCAAGACATGGCATATGATGGCATTGATTTGGAGGATGACAACATAGATGGAGATGTAGAAGTTGATATCAAGATGAATTGATGGACTAATGCATTTGAAGATGCAAAACATGAAGTGTATCTTAAGTACATTAGGTTTTCACTCTTATCTACTGCAATACAAATGACAAAGTTGAAGGTTGATGATCGACAATTCATGAGAAGCTTCGACAATTGGTTCGTGTTTATGAAGAGCTTATTACCAAATGGTAAAAGATTGCCATCATCCTACTATGATGCACAAAAAATGCTAAAAGGGTTAGGAATGGACTCAAACTTAATCCATACGTACAAGAATGACTATGTGCTATTTAGGAAAGAGTATCAAAACTTCGACTCTTGTCTTGTATGTAATGAATCAAGGTAGAAGGTTGAAACTGACCAAAAGAAGGGATTCCAGAGAATGTGTTGTGGCATTTTTCACTAATTTTGTGACTCCAAAGAATGTTCATATATAGAAAGACGGCCTCAAAGTTAAGATGGCATAAGGAGAGTTATGTGCTTGAGGAGGGGGTTTTAAACATCCATTTGACTTAAAGGCATGGAAGACATTGGATAATAAATATCCTGCATTTGCATCTAAGCTTCGAAACATTAGATTGGGTCTTACAACACATGAATTTAACCCCCATGGAAACCTTAGTAGAAGGTGTAAGCCCCAAAGTTCAGCTAAGTAACCGTAGGATTGAACTTATAATTCAAGGTTTAGGGCGATCGGTTAAAAGATCCGATTAAACCCAAATTATAAACTATTGAGAAGAATATTAGTAAAAATGACCCCGTAAACGTGAATTCAAGAAAATAAGTAATAAAATAGGAGACTATAAAATTTTCAAATTTTAAGCATAATAATTGCTAATTACCGAAAAGGCAAAAAGTGTAATTTAATAACTAATAAATTACTAGAGATAGATTATATGTATACTAAAAATAATAGAATGATCTAAATAATATTTAAGAATATTTATTTGTACTATATATGAATATACATGTAAGTATAAATACGCGTAATTACTTAAAATACGCGAAATGTGCTAAAATAATACTAAATGCTTAAAGAAAATTCATAATTAATTAAGGAAAAATCAAGAAAAATCAGGAAAAATCATGAATCATCCAGAATTTGGTCGTGGCAGTTGGGAAAAATAAGAAAAAATTCGGCCAATTAAATTAAGACAACATAAAAGCCAAAAATCAAGGGATAAGGCAATTGTCTTGTCCCATTTAATGCACAATAAATTCCACAAAGCTCTATAAATAGTAGGAAAAACTACAGAGCTCATTTGGACAGATAGAAATCAGAGAAAATTAGAGAGAGTTAAAAATTCGAGAGAAAATCCAGAAAATAAAAAAAATAAGAAAAACTGTGCAGTTAGGGCTTTTAAAGGGAACCCACACCAGACGAGGAGCTGGGAGTGGACGGCCACCACCACCACACGGTGGTGGCAGCGCCCAGGCCGGCCGACAAGGCCACGGCGGCCCGCGGTGGCTGGAGCCACCCAAATCGATGAGTCCGATTTCCAGCCCGAATCTTGTGTAATTTTTTTAAAATAGTAAATATAATTATAAAATTATGAATTTTTTTATTCTGGGATATTTTTGTATGTAGTTTGTAGGAAAAATATTATTTTGATGAAATTATGTTTCGTAATATATGGTCCCTAAGAAATCGTGCAAAACCGAATACATTTCGGTTTAGAAATAAATGACCTTAGGAGTGTAGTTTCAAGCCCAAAATTTTTTTGTAGATTACTTAGATGATATAGAACAGTGCTATGAAGCCCTTTTTCAAAAATTAATTTTCGAAATTTTTAGATAATTTTTAGGCCCTAAAATGAGGCATAAAATGGGTAATTTAAGATTAATTAAGTAATTAAATTATTAATTACTGACTTAGTGAATAAGTAGATGTTTTAGGATGTTGAAATCTGATGGTGTATGATACTTGTAGGATTTAGGGTGTTAGATGTAATTATTAGGTTAATTATGTAATAAATGAGTAATAGGAAAAATAGTTAATTTTATAAATTAGGGAAATTTGGAGTAAAATCTGATTTAGGATGGATTTAGACATTTTGAAATAATAATTGCTATTTAGAGATGGTAATTAGGGTAATAGAAATATTAGAAATGCATTATGTGCATAATATGCAATAATGCATAATGTGTAATTTTTGAAAATATAATAAATAGAAAATATTAGGATGAAAATTCATATTATATAAATAATAGGGATATATAATAAATCTGATATGAAAACTTAAATTTATGTAATTATATGAAAAATGTAAAAATTTCTCACATTAGGAGTAAATTCGGTACACCAATAGGGATTTAAGTGTACTGGATGGAATAAAATACTAATTAGAGTTAATAATGGTATTTAGGAGATCGGGAAGTAATGTGATTAATTTCACATTATAGGTTGAAACGGATTTTTAGGGTTGGAATCTAAAACATTACTTAAAAATCGAACTAAAAACCTGGTTTAGAAATCGATGCGAAAACCGAACCTGAACCTAACCCCAAACCTAGAATAATTATAAAAGACTTAATACCTAGATAATTAGGCATATTAAACCTTAAACAAAACCTAACAATAAGCGTTGTAGGATAAAACGAACCTATAATATTTATATGAAAAGCTGAAACTACGTTCATGTTATAGGGATAACTGGCGATGGCCTGAGCAAATCGGACCTCGAGTGAATGAGCGAGGAGTCGAGGTAAGTTGGGATTAATACGATGCTGTATTTTGGAGGCTTAAGATTATACTTGGTTGTGCTTGTTAGATAGTTGAATGTGTGCATGTGCTTGATTATGGGTGATGCTATGATTCTGTTTGTTGCTCTGGTACATACTGTATGAATTGTATGTAATGATTGATCACCCTAAACTGGACCTAATCAAATATACGACCAGTAATCATAATCGAGCATGCATGGTAACCCGTTAGGGGATTTAGGACTCTCCGGCCAAATACGGACCCCTTCGGAAGGGATAGCGCAAGATTGCAAAATGGTCCCTTCTTCATCCTCAGTCGAACTAAGTGACAGGAGAGGAGGTCGCGGCGAGGGTGAAGGTAGTGGTTCGAAGGTAGTCGCGGGAGGAGCAAGGTCTCCATTACACAAGCCTGGGTTTGGTCGTGAGCTATTGTATTAACGGCAACTCCTCAACCCGGATTAGAGCGGGCGCAATTTCTCTAATCTCACGATGGGCCGGACAATGTCGTGCGATGGCATTTGTTTGCACATGCATTGCACCTAATAAGTGATTGAAAACCTTGTTGTGTGTATGGTATAGTTTTAAGTCCTCCGTCCTAACTTACTGAGCTGTGGTTGCTCACGTCCCTATAGACATCGTGCAGGTGCTGGCTAAAAAGCGGCAATAACTACTATGAAGCTAGCAACTGCTGGATCTTGGGGAGTGAGGAAAAACATGTGAAGAATAAACACATATTTTAAGGTTTAAGTTTTTATTTTAGAATTACTTTTCATTTTGAATAATGTAACAACTAGGAAATATATTACGGAGAAATATTGTAAACCTTAATTACAATAGCTGAATTATAGCATATATATATTTCCTCACTTTCTTAGATTAATGATTTATTTAAATTACAAACTGTTTACTTCAAAGCGGATTAGTCGTTGACGTCTTGTGTAGATCAGGTCTAAGATAGCGGTTGTAAGGCCAACTTCTATCTTAGGATAGTTTATACGGTGGGGGCTGTTACGACTCTGCCGCTTCGGGGCGTGACACAAGGTATAGTATGTAGTTGATAATTCTATTCATATATAATGTACCACCTTGGAGTTGCATGAAGGAGCCATATTTGTTGATGTCGTTATTGATTCCAAGATTAAAATCACTGGGAAAAAACATTGATGTGAATTTAGAGCCTCTTATTAAAGAGTTGCAAGAACTACGGATAAACGGTGTAAGAACATTTGATGTGGCTACTAATCGGTCATTTAATATACATACAGTTTTGCTATGGACAATCGATAATTTTTCAGCATACGATGATATGTCAGGATAGAGTACAAAAGGATATAAGGCTTGCCTCATATGTAATGTGGACACAACTAGTAAATATGTGAATAGTAAGATCCATTATATAGGTCATAGACGATTCCTTCCTATGGGGCATTCAATACGATATGATAAAGAAAAGTTTAATAGGATAATGGAAACAAGATCATAGGGCAATGGAGATGAGATTAGCTCCAAAGCACTTTAGCAATGATGAAATTCTATTGCAGTTAAGTCAATACGAGAATATAATTTTAAGCAAGCAATCTGGTACATCAAGGCATTAGAAAAATGTTGATGGTACGAATTAATATAAGAAAATCATATTTTCCAAATTGTAGTATTGGCAAGATTTGGATATTAGGTACAACATCGATGTAATGCACATCGAGAATAACATATGTGATAGCTTAGTAGATACAATCTTAAATATTAAGGGAAAATCAAAGGATACAGAGAAGGTGAGACTTACACTTAAACAGATGGGGATTCATTCTAAATTGCATTTAACATCTCAAGTGGTCAGACTATAAAGCCTCCAATCTTATATACACTCACTTCTAATCAAATAAAGGAGGTTTGCAGCCTTATCAAAGATGTAAAAATGCTAAATGGTTATGCATCAAACATATCATCTTGTTTAGGTCTATCTAAAGTAAATCTCAAAGGACTAAAGAGTTACAACTTTCGTATCTTGCTATAGAGACTTCTTCCAATAGTTCTCTATGGATTCCTAAGTGATGAAATATATGACACAATATGCGAGTTATTACGTTTCTTTAGGGAATTGACAATGAAAGAGGTGAGGGTCGATGTAATGAAATCTATGGAGAAGGCAATTGTACTCACTTTATGCAGGCTTGAAGCAATCTTTCCACCTGCTTTCTTTGATATTATGATCCATCTTGCTATGCATCTTCCCAGGAGGCACGCATATGTGGTCATGTTCAATATAGGTAGATGTATTTAGTAGAGAGGTACTTGGCTGTACTCAAAGGTGATGTAAAGAATAGGGCTAAATCAGAATGTTCTATCATGGAGACATATATGTTATAGGAGAGCATCTTATTTTGCTCGATGTATTTTGAGAACATGGAGTTCAGAATTAATAGGCCCCATCGGCAATGGGATAGGCCTAACCCTATCTAAAGCAATGGTTTTCAGTTGTTTACAATGCCAGTATGTCCTATTGGTGCATCTAAATATGTTTCTATTGGTAATGAAATAAATAAAATGCACTAGAACATACTAAATAACTATGAGGATGTGAGACCATATATCAGGTATGTACCTTTCAATTATCGACATCCCAAAGTTAAATTTTTACTTATGTTTACTTATGTCTACCTCTATAATGGTTGAATGGTGAACAAAGTTAGATTTATGACTAAGTCTAAAGAGGCAAGGCTTAAAACGTAGAATAGTGGCGTAAGTATCTCAATTGGTCATAACGGCAATCTTATTACATTTTATGGGACATTATCTACCATAGTACATGTGAACTACTATGGGAACCATCACGTATTCTTGTTCAAATGCAAATGGTACTATACACAGTGCAATAAACCTAAGAGTATTGATGGGGATATGTTGTCTATTAACACATACTATACATGATACAACAATAATCAATACATACTTGTCGACTATTGTTAACAAGTTTTATATTTAAGAGATCCGAAGAAGCGTTCAAGGGATTAGAGAGTGGTCTAAAAGGTTTGACATCGACATTTATTTGATTGGGTCTTATTTGATAAAGAAGATTCCAATAGCGATGAGATCAATGACTAGCCTATAGACGACGAGCTAATCTAACAAGAAATAAGTAAACCCTAGTCGATTTCAATGGAAAGAATCTTCATAGGCCTTAGGACATTAGCACACATACCTGCTCTAGAGGAAAACATAGATAGCAATGTAGGACTTAATGAGGAGTCCGATTTTGATAGCAATGATTGTGAATAAGCAACAATTTAGTGTCTGTTAGTTTATTTAATAATTTTGGTTTGAGACTAAAATCTTACTTTATTTATATTACTAATAATTTAGCATTTTCTTTTTTGTAGCATGAATAACGACTTCCTAAAGGCTGCTTTGAGAGACCTTCAGCATTAGAGGACCTCAAGTAGAGGTAAAGTTTATATTTTAAAACATTGTCCTTCTTATATATTTTCAGTGTTTTTTTTTTTTTTTTTGTCTAATTCGTCCTAATCATATTTTTAGAAATTGTAAGTAGGTTTTATACTTCACTCTTTACAAATCCTCAGCATGCGCATGTTGAATAGAGTTAAGGTACGGAGAGGGGAGATAGTATTGGAGGTGATGACGATAATACTGAAGAGAAGAATAACATTGAACAAGGGGAAGATGGTGTTGATGAGAAAAGTACAAGAGATAATAGTGCTATAAACGAAGTTGATGGTGATGATCAACTTAGATGAAGGGGAAATTATAAGGGTTTAACTTATAAGTAGATAGTGAGATTAACTGGCCAAAAATCAAAGTTGTAGATTCTACCTCTTTGGTGGGATAATAGGTGACTACCTGAATTTGTTACGTGCAGAGTTTCAATTGAGGCATTTGCATGAAAGTCCATTGTTTATACTAGGCACTGGTAGGAATGCTTAGACAGCTATCGATGAGGAACATTGCAATGCCATTATGAAAATGGTTATGATACATGTGGTTTGTTTCCATACTAAACTTAAAACACCTCATGTTGGATTTATTTACTTTATTCATTTTTACAGGATAAGTTTGATGTGGGTTAAGCTGAATGGGAGAAAAGTCCATTGTGGATAAGAAACATCAAACAGATAGCTTTTGAATCTTCTAGTAACTTATGCAAGGATCTTTGAGAATATTGTGAGAAGGAAGGGGTAAATGCTTGAAATAAACCATATTATGGATTAGAACATCGAGCAAATCATTGGAGAGAATTTTGTGATTTTTTTTTTTTATAATGATCCATCCTATAAGGTAAGAGTATGAAAATTGATATGTAAAAAATATTGCATTTCACACAATTTTACAAACATAATTTTATGTTTTCTATTTGTAGAGCATACGATCAATAAACTCCCCAAATAGAACAAAATTGAGATATCCACATACCACTCGAGTATGTTCTTTTCTAAACCATAGAGTGAAAAAGGTAAGCTTTAAAAAATATTACATTTTATACAATTTTACAAACATAATTTTATGTTTTCTATTTGTATGAATTTTTCTTTTTTCTTCTTTTTAATCTTATGTTGTGTGATCACACATGAGAAAGGAAGTGGATGAAGTTATGGGTGTGAATTGTTAAATTATTTAAAGTTAAGCAAGGGTAGTATGAGAGATGAGTTAAGATTGCAATAGAGGGAAGATGATTCACAAGTGTAGAATTTAGTATTACAAAAAACTTGTAAAGTGCATTTTGGCAACCATTATCACTAATTTGTGATTGCTCTTATTGTTACAAATTTATTTATTTTTATTTGTAACCAACTCTTATTATATTTTGCAATTGTATTTCTATTTTTTTTATGTTTTGACTAAAATTTCGTAATGTTACTATTTGTTATTGAATTTCCTACACTTAATTATATATATTAACTTCATTCTTAATTTTGTAGAAAATGACAAATGTTGAAGCTTGGGCATATTTACATCGTCAAAGGAAAGGGTGAAATGCAGGAGAATGGATTAATCCTGATACAGCACGAGATTATGTAAGTAAGCCTTATTATAGTGTAGTTTGATCTTTTTTGACACTTCAAGTTAATTTTGATAGCAATTTAACTTTTTTATGCAGGAAATGATATTGAAAAAGAAAGCAAAAGATGAAGTTAGAGTATGAGAGAAAAGGGGCAAACATAAGTTTGATGCCATCATTATCCAAGAGGTCTTGAGTTGTAAGTCGGGTTATTATCAAGAATTGGGATATGGTAGGCTAATTCCACCTCCAGCAAGAACATCAGTGTATGAGGATCGGTTTGGATCATCATCATAGACATCTAATATGCCTACTGGACAAGATAATCTACGTCAAGAGTTTAATGATTTAAAAAAGAAATATGAACAAATAATGCAACGGCTAGATGTATGGCCTTAGATGCCTTATCAATTGCTACCTTATTCCTGGCGACGTTTTGCAGCATTCCCAGGTGGCCCATCCTAGCAACCTCCTCCTTTTGGTTTTTTGCGATGGCTCAGTCTATATGTATATTCACTTAGTGTTTCTTCATCTTAGTGGTTTACTCTATATTCGTTTTATGGTCCATAAGGACAGTATATGAATACGCTTATGCAAATCAATTCCAACTCAAATTCATCTTCTATGGTAAATAATGGTGGAGAGTGAGGGACATCGAAGCTAAGTGCAGATGCAATTGTCAAACCCACTACTTAGATAGTGTTATTTACTTATGTCTTACTTTTATAGTTGTTATTGTTATCACGTTATATTCAAACTCATGTTTCTTTTTAGATTAAATATATATGTTATTTCACTTTGTGATATCTTGTTGAACAATACGTGTCAATCCAATTAAATCAGACTTGTGTTTCCTTTTTGACTAAATATATATGCTATTTCACTTTTGTGATATGTTGTTGAAAATGTGCATTAATCCAATTGTATTATTAAGCTTTTATTATTATTCTATATATATTTAAATCACATTAAATATTAAATTATTGCAATCATATCAATTTCTAATAAATTGGTTACAATATTTCTAATTTAAAAAATAAATAATAATATATTTTTATTAATCGTAGTAATTAATTAAAAAATGCTTATATATATATATATTACCGACGAACTAAATTCACTAAAGGGAGGATTTGATAAAAACATAGCAGTGAATTTAGTTTGCTAGATCACTTTTTCTGGGGAAAAAAGATCATTAATAGGCTCTAATAAGTATACCTTTAATGGTGACTATTTATAAGGAAATAATTTCGCCAATAAGGCTTTCATTAGGGAAAAAAAAAAATATTCTTAGAATTTTTTTTTTTTTTTTTTGCAAGTATAGGAACTTATTTTTTAAGTATCATCCTTAGTTTAATTAAGTAACTAAAGAGGAGGTCACGACAAGATAGTGGTTTGAAGGTAGTCACGGTAGGAGTGGTGTATCTATTATATAAGCTTAGGTTTGGTTATTAGCTATTGCATACGTATTGAAACTTCTCAACCTGAATTAGAGTGGGTAAAATTTCTCTAATCTCACGGCAGATTAGATAATATTATGCGATTGCATTTATTTGTTACATTGCATTTAAATAATTGTTAAATAACCTTACTTATGCTTAACATATAATTTTATGTCTTCGTTCCAACTTACTAAGTGATTGGTTGCACATATTCCTATAGATGTTATTGCATTTACTGGCTAGAAAGCGACATTATAATTACCTTAAAGTTAGTGAATGCAAGCAAGGTTGTTAAACTCGCGATTTTACCTGTAATTGCTAGAAGATTCGTAAACTCGAAGCGTAAAGTCAAGACGTAAAAATATAAGTTTGTACAACATGTGTAAAATAGCTTTCAAAAAACTGTAAATTAGTTTATAATAGTTATTAAAAACTTGAAATACATGATAGAGATAAAGAAATTAAGTTTTTTTTTTTCCTAATAATTAGTTCTTAATATATAATCTAAAATGTATAGAAGAAAGACATGTAAGTTCGAAATTGAAATTTTTTCCCTTTTTTTGGAAAAAAATAATGAATTAAAGAGAATCAAATCTTTCAATTCATTTTAAGTCGAATAATAATATAAACTAAAGCATACAATTTTCTTTTAAATTTTTCCATTGGAACTAAAACCCGAATAAAGGTTATGAACTTCAAATAAAGGACTAGGAGAGAGTAAAAGAGAAAAAAAAAAAAAGAATAGGATGGAAAAGATGATGTAATCTCTTAATAATTAATTACTTGTAGAAGCTTCATTGTATTTTTTTTTTTTTAAATTTTATAGCATATTCAATTTAGATATGTAAAATTGATAGACTTGGTTAAAAATTTAAGTTTTTACCAAGTTTAATATGTAACTCGGTTAAAATTGTAAGTTTTTACATAAAAAAAAGAAAAGGATTTTACCCTCAAGTTAGCTTGGAAAAGCCTTCTAAAATTATAATTAAAATTGTAAACTCTTAAAGTCATATGGGTAGAATTACAATTTTAACAACTTTGACTATAGGATTCTATGGAATGAGGATATAAAACTAATGAATAGTTACACCTCCGAAGCTTTGGTTCTTATCTTTTAATCTTTTTGTATCACACTATGTAATACTTAAGTAAATTGGGTTACAAAAATTGTGTAAATATTACTTGGGTTATATGAATCTTAGGATGTGTTTTTCCAACTTTTGCAAGCAAAATCTTATTATTTTCTTACGAATTGTTTATTTCAAAGTGAATCAATCGTAGATGTCTTATGTAAATTAGGTTTATGATAGCAGCTGAGAGATTAGCTTTTATATTATGATAATTTATACGATGAGATTGTTATAATTCTATCATTTCAAGATATGACAAATTTCCAAATTTCTCACTAATAGCATATGTCTACCGCCTGCTTATGTGCAAGAAAATGGTGTCAACACATGAGGTTGCCTAAGTGAGGGCATGTTCTCGAGAACAAGGTATTGAGGTGCGCCTATGATTTTGACGCATGGTAAAGGTTGAACAACTAGTACTTTGATTTCATAAAGGAGGCTTGAAATCTGCAAATAGATCTTGTGATCGATCATTTTAATCCCTTTACCAATTTGAGCACCAGTATAATTTATGGCTGGTAATTGTGTTATTAAGAGTAAATCTAAACATTTAAAAAAAAATAGTGTCAAATATAGAAAAAGTCATCAAATCCACATTTTGGTAAAAGTTGGTAGTTTAGAAGAAAAAAAATCAACAAAAGTGATGCTTGGGTCTGTTCAACAATGCATTAAAATAAGGGTTTCATTCAAGTGGGGCTTGGATCTACTCAACAGAATGTTGATTTTGGCTTTGGTGGAACTTTTGTTTGAATAGCCGTTTCGGGCATTCAAATTAAGGGGGACAATATATAATAGCATTTTGGGGGGACTTTGTTCAAATGCCTTGAGGAGGCATTGAAACTTTTCCCTATTTTGTTTAGAGCATGCCTTTTGTTAAGGTTCATTTGAATGCCAAACTTAGACGTCTGAATAAGCACTTTAGTAATTGCAAAATTTCCCCAATTCTTGTGTTGTTCTCTCCTTACATTAGGTTGATGCTTGATCTTCATTGAACATCCAATCACTGATGATTCTTACCTACAATTTCAATAAAAGACATCGTGATTTATGAAACAACATAATTTGGACATTATATCTAGCTTCATAGAAAGATATTAAACTTTTACATGGTTATGCTTTCAATTATATGATCTTATTTAGGTCATTTTGAGGCAAGACATAAGGAAATAAGGATCCCACAATTGTCTTGCTCCAACGTCATTTACCGATCATTTTGCATGGGTTTCTCCTTGATGAAATTAGTAGTACAATCTATGAGTGTCATGGTTCTTAGAGATCTTTGTGCATGGGTTTCTCCTTGATGAAATTAGTAGTACAATCTATGAGTGTCATGGTTCTTAGAGATCTTTGTGCAAAAGAGTTAAGGGTAAATATTTTGAAGTTCATATAAAGAAGCCTTGTTATAGTATTACATAAGCTCCAAATGATATTCCTTCACGATGTCATGGTTTATCTTGTGGTGCATCCTATAAGGGAAGCATGTGTCTACACTATCATACAATATAAGCGAATATATTTGATAATAAAGTACTTACGATACGTTCACTTCATGGAATAGAATAAAGAAAGAATGGAATTATAATTCTATAAGGAATGGAATAAAGGTATAATATATATTATTTTGTTTAGTTGGATTTATAAATAATTTAGAAATAAACATGTAATATAATTTTAATGATTAAATTATCTACGGTCCATTTTCTTTCTTAACTAATCTTAAAGTAATATGTTGTGGCAACGGTTGGCAACGGTTGGCAACAGGGGTAGTGGCAGCGGCAGTGGCAATAGTAGTGCTGGCGATGGCAGGTAGTGGTAGTGATAATGATAATGGTGAGAAATCGTGATTCTTTGATTAAATTGAGGAATCTTTAATATTTGATTTTAAATAACAGAGATTCTTATGAAATTGCGATTTTATTACATAAAACTAAGTGAATGTAATAATGGTGGAATAAGAAGGAAATAAAATTTTAATTCCATGCAATGAACATACTGTTAGAATATTCTTAAATGATATATGTTAGAAATAAGGGTAAGCCAAAAGGATTTCATAGTTGAAGCTTATGTTTTTTCGAGAAAGTTTTATATTCTATCCATGTATTTCAGTAAGATGACTTAGTTGTACCTCTGGAGTTAGGCCTGTGAGCTTTTATATAGAAAGCGCAGCCCCATGGGTGCCTTTTCCTATGTCTACATAAAAATGAGACATGAGTAAGATGCATTAGAGCATAATGAACAATTATGAAGCGGCCTAGCCGTATACAAGTGCTTCTATTTTTTTGTACATGTGTACCATTATTTCAATGCCTCAAAATTATCCCAATGGCCTTCTCATTGACACAATTTGTTTATTGCAGTTTTTGTAATGATTTTCTACGAAAATTTAATTGCTATAAGAGATAATGATTAGAAGTTAATCCTATTTGTTTGTAGTACTTGTAGTTTTGACTTTTGATTACTATTATTTCAAATTTCATAAATTGATTATAAAACTAGGAAAGCTTTTGAAAATGTGTATTATCGTAAATTTGTCATTAAGACCTTAAAATTTTCAGAATTTTGATAATAGTTTATATTAGAGATTATTTGCATGTAGTTAAAAGGGTGAAAAATGAAATCTCAACTGTTTAGAATTCTGCTTCATCACCTTTACAAACTTCTACTTTTAACGGTAACATGAAGGGATCACTTGCATACATTAAACTTTTATATGATCATACCTTTTTTATACAGTGATAATTATGTAGGAATACGTAGTGAATAGTTAATCAGCCACACGTCCAAGTGGAAAAGAAAATAGTAGTAAAGTGCCAAGTAAAAATTCAGGTCAAAAAGCATACAAACGGTGGACAAAATTGATTTCACACTTTCTTTTTATGTACGTGCGTGTAACTTCTGAGAGAGAGATCAGGTCGTCAACGGAGCCGCCCTTCCCTTGCCTTTTTCCGTGTGAAGTGGTCTATGCGGAATCCATTAAAACCAGAGTCGTACACAAGAGGCATAACTACTAGAGTCTTACTTAATTATTAATTTACATCCTTTTAAATTGAAATCGTTAAATTCATAATTAATTTAATTATTTAGATTAAAAATATATATATTAAAATATGATGAATGGCTAGATAAATCCCCCAAAAAAATAAGTACTAAACGGGAGAAAAATACTGAAGAGGGGTCGAAGGCTCCAATTTTTAAACTTAAAAAAAATAATTAATTAATAAATAAGAATATATATATAATTTATAAAATAAGTTTTAATACGATTTTAGATGCGGTTATTTCATTGTGTGATTCTGTATTGGTTCTTGGTCAAAATAAAATTGCCAATTGCTTTGAATAGGATTATATGGACCTTATCAAAATAACATAACTTTATTATATGATATAGATGCTTTACTTTAAACACATTTGCATGGGCTAGATCTATATTATTTGATTTTTATTTTCTTTTATAAGGGCGTTGGTCGATGGTCTTGAATTCCGCGGTTTCTCTCACTTCTTTTATCTTGTATTCCGACATATGATAATACACTTACATAGGCACATCAACTAATTTCCTTTTTGTTAATTATGTCAGAGCGTCATTACGTAAGCCATCTTACTTGAGGAAAAGCTTCTGGTGCCTTGGCCTACACAACTTCACTGGATATGTTTGTTGACTAGGTAAACGATGAGGACGTAGTTTGGTACAAAATTTTATATTGAAAAATCTGTATGGAATATTTACACATGCCGAGCTCCTGTTCTTCTTTTTTAACTCGAGTTTCTTTGGTTTGGCAAAAATAATATTACAACTCATTTGCATGTTCATCTTTGGATGTAGCTTCTTTTTGACAAGTCAATGTTCAATTTATGATGCTACTTACAGAGCTTTTAAATCTCCAGGAAAAGATTTATTAAGTATTAAATGTTAATAATTTAGAATACTTTTTTTTTTTTTGTTCCATAAATAAAATAAATGAAAGATAATAGTAGCAACCGACCTTTGGTTGATTATTGAAAATTACAAAGATGTTTAATGGAGAAATTGCTTTGTTTTTAAAAAATATAAAACATTTTCTTTGTTTAATATAAATATTTTTGAAATTGTTAACCATTTTCTAATATTATTAAATTTGGATTGATTTTTATGATTTAATTTGATTCGATCTGATCTAATTCTAAAACCGATCCACTTGAATCCTGATCTAATCTAGATTAAACCCATATTTAACTCAATTTTATTTTTTTAACTTTTAATCTTTTTATATGGGGCTAACAATATTGGCATGATCGATCTTCCGCTACTGCATAAAGGTCTAGTTATATATGGACACCTAATCGAGCACTATTCCAGTGGAATTCCGTGTAAGACAAAAATCGGGTCGGGTTAAAGTACTATAACTTTTTTTGGCCCCAAAAACCAAAAAAAAAAAAAAAAAAAAGGAAAAAGGTACAGTAACTTTCCACAGCACACGTGTTTTGTTATAGTGGGCATGAAGATAAAACCAAAACTGGGGCCAATCGTAGCGCGATTTCTTAGTTTGGGAATAAACTATAGATTGTCACGACTCGTGGCAAGTTTTCCAATGGCTAGTAAACTAAAAAGAGCATGTGTAATTGATGGGATGACTGGACCTTGTTTACATTCAGTTGTCGGCTGACAGCCTGATAATTACCTTTTCCCACTCTAGTCTTGATCTAAAACGCGTTAATACTTCATACCCATTTTTTTCTTGTCGACATAATATTTTCCTATCCAAGAGCATTTCCTTTTCCCATTTTAATTTCTTATCATTAACACAAGTGATAAACTACTCATAATATAGAAGTGACCAATAAATGCAGCTATTCATCTTTTATGATCTGTGGAAGTGGTTTTCAGTGATATTGTATATTACTGGATCTTTGATGTTTTCAATGGATTCCACATATTTACGGGTTACATTTATATAGTCAAAACGAAGTAGTTGATTGGTAGATTTTCTCGGATACATTAGCATTCCTCACATGTTCTTGTTAGTAAGAGTGTGACATTCTATAAATATTGATTCAGTCATAATTTTTTTTTAATACTTTCTAAATCCATTTGGATCACATGAGTGTATATGGTTTGATTCTACTTATGGTTTGGTTCAATTCGATTCGATGACTTGACCGAATCAAATCATACCTAAAAGAGTTAGGGATTTTAAATTAAATCATTTGGTTTGATTTAGTTCGGACCTTGAACTACTTTCAGAAACACTTTATTAGCTGTTTTTAACCAAACATTGATATTCAAATCGAGGACTATGATATAGAAATTTAAGCCATATAACATCATATTATGGTAAAATTATATCTTAGGTGATAGTGAACATGTGTAAATTTACTTGAGATACAAGAAATGACAGTCAAGAAAAAGTAGTGGATTATAGAAATTGATAATATAAGACCTCGCAAGATTGGTAGTAAACACGTAATTAGACGATTCGAAATTGGTACGTAAAATTTAGGATAATCATGAAAGTTATTCGATCAAGCCCGAATTTTAGTACAAAACTAAGAAAGTTAGTAAAAGTAGCACCATGAGTTTAGATTTAAAAAAATAAAGCAATAAAATATTACATATTCCATTTGTTGAACTTATGTATAATATTTAACATTCATCGTAAATGTATGAAACGAGTTTTGATAATTAATGAATTACTGAAGATAAATTATATAGGTATTAAAAATCATAAAATGACATAAATTATATTTGGGGGTGTTTATTTGTATAAAATGTAATTATACATATATAAAAATATACTCATAATTAACTAAAATACCTAAATTATACTAAAATATATTAAAATAATAAAAAAAAGTTTATAAAGATCTAGAAGAAATGTGCAGTAGTAGGAAAATTAGCTGGCATGGATGTGCCAACCTGATGTAGGAGATTGGTATACTTTGGAAGGGGATTAAGACACCTAAGGTAATTGGGAAAAGGTGAATAGGACATTTGGCACTTGGAAATTCCTAACCGACACCTAATCTTAATTATAAAACCTTCACTTGCACTTCCTAAATTCATTTTAGTTAGTTTACTTCCGGGAAAAATTTGGTGAAATGAGAAAAGGTAAGAAAGAAATTTAGGAAAATATTAGAAAAAAAGTAGTGGAAATAAGGTTAAATCACGGTTCGGATGTTCAATCAAGATTTGGAGTGAGATAACTACTACCACTTGACAAGAGAGGTAGTGTCAGGAACTACCAACAATAGCTTAGTAGCCTTTAGTGGTTGAAGCTGCAAACATCAGTAAGTCACCAATTGTTTTCATATTTTCAATAATTAGTTAAAAAAACCAAATTATATGTAAAAATTGTGAATTTTGATTATTCTAAGTAATTTTGTGTGAATCAAACCAGTTTTTCAAAATTTGGAGCATAGATATATATTTCTTAAGAAATTGGATGTGTACACTAATTTTTTTATCATATTTTAAAAAGGTTAAATGGCATAGTTTCACTCTTGATTTTTGAATATAAGATATTCACACACTATATTTATGAATAGTTTGTCAAAATTTTAAAGTCAAATTTAAGAGAAATTTTGATTTCCATAAAAAAGGTGTGCTAATGGTGGTATTTTGTAACATTTTCTTAAAGGATCCAAGGCATTTGATGATATCTTTTGTATATTTGAAAACATTTGATGATAATAAATTAAAAGGAAATAAATTTTCTTAGAGTGGAGGCATTTCTTAACCGATTTGATCATAAGAAGAAAGAAAGTGTATGTTTTATTTACATAAATTTATGTATAATATTGTATAAGTTGGGATACGGGATGAAGTAGAGGTTGGAAAGAGTATTTGGTTGTTGATCCTGACTGTAGTGATTGAAGTGTATATGTTGAAGTAGTGGAGAGTTGCTAGAGAGTGGGTACAAAGGATGAATTAGGAACTATGGATAAATGCCACGTTAGAATTAGATTCAAAAGGTAAATCAGAGACTCTGTATATACGAAATATGGTTAAAGTGGACGTCAGAGGATAGATCAAGAGATATTATAGACTTTTAAATAAACTGCAATTAGGGGTTGAATCAAAGGATCAATAAGAAGGTAGTCATGTGCGAGTTATTAGTAAGTAACCTAAGAATCTGATCAGTTACATATAATAGCACAATACACTTTGATTAATGGACCAAAATATAGACTAATAGTATAAATAATGTATTTGTGTAACTACTAAAATATCATTTATATTATAGGAACTTATAGAGAAAATATGAATCAAACTATACTTAAGTAAAAGATTGGGAGTCTAGGTAAGTTCAGGATCAATATATAATTATATTTCAGAGTACTATTCCATAGTACTTAGGGCTTAAAGTTATACTTAGTTATACTTGTAAGTATCTTCCTTGTGTGCATATTTGTGTGTCTCGAATCTTGATTGTACACTACTTGATTGCTATGCTAGATTGTAATTGATTGAGTTATGTGGGATTGATTAGATACCTTTAACTAGACTTAATTATATTAGACATGAAAACTTAACCAGACATGCATTCCCAATAAGGGATGATTATGATTCTCCAATCAAATACCAACCCTTCAAAAGAGATAGTTGAAATGATCCTTTCTTCATCTTTAATCAAACTAAATAACAAAAGAGGAGGTTGTGATAAGGGTAAAGATATTGGTTCGAAGGTAGTTGTAGGATAAAAGATGTCTCCATTGTATAAGCATAAGTTTGGTCATGAGCTTTTGCATACGAGTTGAAACTCCTTAAACCTGGATTAGAGTGGATAGAATATCTCTAATCTTATGACAGACCAGACAATATCATACGATAATATTTGTTTTTGTTACATTGCTTTTAAAATTAATTGATAACCTTGTTTGCGTTTGTTATATAGTCTTATATCTTTGTCCCGACTTATTGAGCAATAAGTTGCTCATATTCCTATATATTCTTTTGTAGGTACAAATTAAGGTCCATGCTTAACTACTTTGAGATTAGATGTTGTTAGGTAAACTAGGTATGAGGAAAAGAATTAAAGATCAATTGGACTCATAAAGCTTTTAAAGTTCTTGCTATTGTTTCTTTTTGCTAAACATATAAATAAAAATATAGAGTCTTTGGTAAATTAGTTGAGCCATCATAGGCGGCTCGATCAGTTTTGATTGTTAAATTGTAAATATATGTATATATAGCTTACCTAAACTATAAAGTATGTAAGTTAATTTCTAATAAATAAGCTCATAATTATATATTTTAAGGACTTTCGCAAGTTAAATATTTATTAACATGTCGTGCTGCTTACTTCAAAGTAGGTTAGTTGCGAACATCTTATATAAATCAAGTCTACGATAATGGATGTGAGGTTAGTTTCTATTTTAGAATGGTTTACACAGCAAAATTATTATGATTATACCATTTTGGAGTATAACAGTTCTTAGTTAGTATTAGAGTATAGTTTTTGTGAACTCGCTTTGAAGCATCATAATGAAAAGAAAGTAAACATCATAGGTGTATAGTGAGAGTAATATTTAATTCAAGTATCTCGGTGGAACTATCTATAAATGTTATTTTTCGTATAAGCGAGTAGTAAAAGATTGTATTAGAAACTATAAAGTAAAGTAATTACAAAGTAATTATACTCTATATGCATCATAACTGCATAATTATGCATCGGATGACATGAGCATATTGATTTTGTGAATGAAATAACAAAATGAAATAATATATAGAGTAATAAATTGTGGATGAGAATATAACTATGTAGATAATGGTATAAAAAATTATATAATTACTGGAAAAAAAATTATATAGTTAAGACAGTTGATATACATTAGATGAGAGACAAGTAAATGCAAATGTAATAGAACATAGCAAGAAGATTTGTTTTTTTTTTTTTTTTCTTTTAGTTAATTTACTCCATCTTCTATGCAACCTATTGTGACAAAATCTTCATTTTTAGATAAATAGGTTTGATTTTATATTGAAATTGTTCATATTCAGCATTTCTTAAACGTTGCAATGCTTCTTATACTTAACAACATAATAATTTATAATCTTGTTCACTTCAATGAAAGGGAGAACTGTTACACCTCGAAGTCACAGAGTTGCAACAGTCTCGCTGTGTAAACCATTCTATAATAGTAACTACTTTTACAGTACCTACCATAGACATAATTTACACAAAGTATCGACTACTCTTTGCTTTAAAGTAAACAATCTAGTTAAGAGTTGAGTAAAAATTACAGTAATTAACAAGAACTTTAAGTCAACATATATATAATTACATTACATTCTATAGAACTTCTCAGGAAATTTTACATTAATGTAACAATCAACCAATATACATATCAACTATTAGTCTTTCATTCTTAAGCTACTAAAGAGACTTTAGCTATACATCCATTATTAGGCGAATTGATCCTCATACCCTAAGCTTAAAAAGAACTAACCTTTGGATAGTTGTAGAGCAGCATAATACTCGAAGTATTCAAAAATCAGGACCTGCAAAAAGATCTATACAAGTATGAGTAACTATAGCTCAGTAAGTTGAATTAGGAACTCGTAAATGTATATAAATATAAACAAGATTATCAAGCAATTATTTTCATGTAATGCAACAAGCAAGTGTCATCACACAATGTAGTCTGGTCTGTTGTGAAATCAGAGAAATTTCACTCGCTTTAATTCGAGTTGAGGAGTTTTCATGTTATACAACTGCTCACAACTAAACCTAAGTTTGTGCAATAGAAATATTGCTCCTCCTAAGACTATTCTTCGAATCAATACCTTCATCCTTACTGCGACCTCTTTTCCTATCACTTAGTTTGGCTAAGGATGAGGAAAAGACCAATTTGCTATCCAGCGCTATCTTTATCAAAGGTGTCGGTGTTTGGTTGGAAAATCCTAATGATCTCCTAAAGGGTTGCAATGCATGACAATTTAGGGTATTAGAGTCGAATAAGATTAAATTTCATTTAGGATGTTTAGACAATTTTACACCAATCCAGTCATAACATACAATCAATCACAACACAAATTTCAACACGAATTCAGATACTTAAAGACATGCATAAACTACTTATAATCACAATCATATACGATCCTAAATCTCCGAGTACCATACAATAGTACTCCAATATGATAAAGTAATAACTCAACTTATTTGGAATTCTTGGTCAGTTAATTACTTAATTGTAGGTCAATTCATCTCCAGGTATCCCATAATACAAATATATCTTTTTAGTACTTATACTTTGATGATATATATTCTAAGTTATAATTTAACTCATTTCTCCATGTATACCTATTATTTACTAATGATTTATTTTACCTTATTTCGGGGTTCGGTTTCTAAATTAGATTCCAGTTTTGATTCTACGTTGTTTCTAATTATGAGAAATCTTAAATACGCTCGAATCTTAATGTAAAATTAATCATATTAAACTCAAGTATTCTAATATTATATTAGGTTTTAATTTAATGTTCTAACCTATTCTGTACACTCTAATCTTAATTGGGGTATCGGATTTACTCCCGATGTGAGAAAATCTTACATTTTTTATACAATTACTTAAAATTAAATTTTGTTTTAGATTTATTTTGTACTGATTATTATTATTATATTATCCAAATAAACTTAATTTTTCATATTTATTAAATTTCCAATTCTATATATTCTTAATTTCCTACAATTACCACATAATTTCTATATTAATTACACTTAACACTCCAAAGACTAGGATTAGGTTTCCACATTAGAGATTAACATCCTTAAATATCTAATTACCATCTCTATCAGTAATTAATCACCTAATTAACCTAAAATTATTCAATTTTCTTATCATTTTAGTGCTAAAAATTTACTTAAAAATTTTGAAAATTAAATTTATAAAAATGGCTTCATGGCAATGTTTTATATCACTTAAGCATTTTACAGAAAAAATTTAAGCTCCAAACTACACTTCTAAATATATTTATTTCTAGTTCTAATCATGTTCAATTTTGCTTAATTTCTTAAGAATTCTATATTTACAGATGTGATTAAACTTAATCACTAGTTTTCCCTAAATCTACATATAATGAAACCTTAGAATAATAAATTTCAAAATATTCTGGGCAAAATAAATAATTTTAAGAAATTTTACAAAATCGGAAAAGATATGAGACTCACCCGGTCTAATGGCTTCTGGGCCTCCAACACCGTTTCAGGTATGTCAATTGGTCCAGGTGGTGGGTTTGGAGTGGGGTGGTGGTGGTGGTTCAGTTCCGGGTGGTGGTGGTGTGTGGGTTCGGCCTTCTTGCTTCTTCTGTACAGTTTTGGGGCAAATTTCTAAAAACCCTAATTTTTTCTCTAAATTTCGGTGCTCTCAATTTTTCCAAACTTTTAACTATCCAAATGAGTTATGTAATTTTTCTTGTTATTTATAGAGTCTTGTAGTAATTATTATGCATTAATTAGACAGGATAATACTCATATCTCTTCAATTTTACTTTTTGTGTTGCTTGATTTTGATTGGTTAATTTTTCTTCTTTAATTCTTAACCTGCCACAACCAAATCTAAGTCATTCCCTATACCTTTGATTTTTTTTCTGATGTTTTTCTTAATTATTTAATAATTTTCTTTAATTATTTAATAAGTTTTTAGCTAATTTCAAGCAATTTAAGTAATTTCGCCTATTTTTATCTACACGTAAATATATGTGGGGTACAAGTAAATATTCTTAATTATTATTTAGGTTATTCTATAATTTTTAATATACATATAATTTATCTTTAGTAATTTATTAGTTATTAGATTACATTTTTCGTTTTTTCGATAATTAATAAGTATTATACTTAAAATTTGAAAATTTTATAGTCTCTTATTTTATTACTTATTTTCTTAAATTCAAGTTTACGGGGTCATTTTTACTAATATTTCTAACTATAGTTTATAATTTAGGTTTGATCAGATCTTTTAATCGATCGCCTTAAACTTTGTGTACTAAATTTAATCCTACGATCACTTTGCTTAACTTTAGGGCTTACAAGAACCATTTCGAAGAATATAATTGCCGAGACTAGTAAATTTTGACTATTCAATGCAACCCTCAAGATACATCTGTTAATGAACTTTTGAAATCATTGACTTGGGTAACGTTTAGTTATATAACTTTTATGATACTGAATTAGGTAAAAAATTTTATTCTATATTTGATTTGTTGATTTGCTTAGTGACTAGATAAAAACTAAACTGATAGATTAGATAAAATGTTTAAATTTTATCTCATTTAAACTATGGTATAAAAATAAAATTTACTAGACAAAAATAAAAAATATTTTATATTTCCAAAAATACCCCTCTATGTTATAATATTAAGTTAATGAATATTATTTTTATTAAATATTACAAAAAATTATTTATTTTATAATATAAATAATTAATTTTTTAATATAAATTTTGTGTCTAGTACTATGTAAACTAAATAAGGTATAATAAGCTTGTATCGTCCAGTTCTCCTTATACTTGTTCTGTCTAATTCTGTTTATCCAATCTAATTCTTATAATTAAATGCTACTAGAGACTTAAGACGCAACAATGACGAGTTTAGGGTGGAGGAATAAAAGATATATGATGTATAAAGTATTACCTAAAATTTGTAACGATTAGTTAAAAAAAAAAAAAGACACATCTCTAGGTATTAACTTAATGAAGAAGCATCGTGATGGTGTTTTTAACCAAAACAAGTATATCTTGATGAATTTTTAGGTTTTCTATAGCGTTATGGTGGAATTGACTCAAATCAATATAGTATTGAATTTTAAAAAATTGAAACTAAATTCAATTGAACTCTAAATTTTTAGGTTAAGCTTAACTTAAAAATAGATTTATTAAGTTCTAGTTTGATTCAATCAACACCATCAAACACAAATTTTTATAAATTTTCTCTAAACAACTCCAGACTTACTCAAATTTAAAAAAAAAAAGTAAAAAAAAATTAAAAATTATACTAAGTTTGACTAGATTTAAAAGTTTGACAAACTTAGTATTTGAGCCAAGCTCTAAATTTCAAGCTTACGCTTGATTCAAAAATAAATTTAGTAAGTTTAAGTTCAACTAAATTAACTCAATTAAATTCAAATTGTTTATAAATTTTTTGTAAGTAACTCCAGACATACGATATTTAAAAAAATAAGTATAAATTAAAAATTATACCAATCTCGATCAAGCTTATAAACTTAATGAGCTTAGTATTAAATTTATTACTTAAGTAGCTCGAACTTGACTTAATTACCATCATATCAAATTTGAGCCTAACTCAATTAATTTATAAATGGGCTTGATTTATTTACCCTCCTAATTTTCTTGTTGAATTCATATTATTATGATAGCTTGTACTTCATATTATGCTTTGTGTAAAATAAATATCTAATGTACCTCCCATTGTATACATTAGCAGAGTCGCAAAAGATTTTCCATGAAACAAGTCGAAGAGATGTGATTAAATGAAGTAATCGGTGTTGAATTAAGAAGTCAAATTTGTTTTTAATTTGAATTATTGTTTTCAACTTTCTATTTTGAACAAATATAGGTAAAACGATACGTTGTATGGAGTTACGACTGATGTCAGATTTCCTGTTTACTTTCGATTCTGAATTCATTGAACACTTAAAGTGTATCGAGATCCGACGACATAAAGTCAGATGCACGGGCAGAAGAGAACAACAAAAAATATCAAAAGTATATAGATTGAGAAAAAAGGGTTTGAATTGTCCGCTTCTCACAGATGACTTTGGTGACCTTCAGTAGGTTATGATTTTGTTTTCGCCATCGTAAACATTGTCCACTATATCCCTGATGAAACGACAATTATAATGGACAATTAATATTTGAGGGTAATTCAAATAAATATTAATATTTTAAAAAGTTTAAATAAAAAATTAATACTTTATAAAATGATTCAAATAAGGGATTTTATTATTATAAAATTATAAATTAATAGTCTTTATATAAAATTATTTGAATTAATTTTATGAAATGTTAATTTTTTTATTTGAACTATTTTGTGAAACGTCGATATCTTATTTTGAATTTTTCGAAAAGTTGATTCTTTATTTAAATTTATTCCTAAATGTTGATTAATTCCATTATAATTTTTTCCCACTAACAAAAGATTGAGTATGCAAAAGTAACTAAATCATAAATATCATAAATTTAACCTTGAAAACAATCTAAAATAGAGGCAAACCAGTAAGCCTGCTCGTGACCGCTTTTCATGTGTAGCTTGCTAACCTAATTTGTTTATAAAGCTTTTTGGGTGGACGACATGGTTGTCTCTCCCCTTCTTTCTCTAAGCGTGCCAACCCTCTTCTGCCTTTTTGTCGATGGACAAATTTCTTAACGATTTTCTTTGGTAAGAAATCTCAATTCATGAATAAAATTGTTCCCTTATGGAAGAAATCATATTGATGATGATAATCAGTTTAAGGAAATTAAGAAAAGAAGATTATTGATTAAATGGAAAATTGTTGAGAAGAGTACGAGGATTAAGGGATTTCGTTCATTTTGTGGTGGTTTCTTGAAAACATAAAAAGGGAAGGAAACATGAGTGTGAGGCAAGTTGAACTAGTAGCTAAGGAAACCCTATGTTACTACGTACATTGTGAGGTAAGAGATCTAAACCTAACCCATTTATGTTTTACCTTAGAGTGTTACGCAAAAGCAAAACTATCCTTTACACTTAAACAATACAATTTTAGAATTTGAATCTTAAAAATTTATGAGATAAATTAAGTTATTGTTGAAGGGATAATTGTAATGTCATCTTATGAAGATTTTTGAAATATAGGATGACTTGTAATACCTTATGACAATTGTAAAGAAAAGTATAAAATTGAAGATCCTAATAAAGAAAGTTGCAAAGGGATGCGAATAGAGGAAAAAGTGATTGACCTAATTGAAACAAGGTGACCTACTTCTTAAACCCGACTAACCAAGTTAATGTGAGCTTAACCAAGTTAGGAAAACTAGGAACTTGATTAATTAAGATAAAAAGTAGGTCACATGAGTTGGGTTACAAAGAAACTAGACTAACCTAGTTTGAAAGGTGATCAACATGGTTGCTTCTCAAGAAAATTTAAACAACTTAATTAGGTACCCTGCCTATAACATTGATTTGTTCTTAATTTCTAGAGTTAAGATTATGATGTTTAAGCATAAATCAAAAATTGATTAACTATCTTATATGCAATTATAAGATTTTATAATTAATTTAGAGCATTTATAAGTCAATAAGTTAAGTTCAAGTACGTAGGTTATTGCTATATGATGCACATGCATGCAAGGTTAGATAATAAGCCTAAAAACTATCCTTCTATTAAATTGATGTCTATTGGTTATGTGTAACCACTCAAATGGGTGAGTTATGGATTTGGTGTTTCTTGTCTATTAAGGGTCAAAATTCAAATTGAAGCGACTTATTGTTTTAGGTGTTGAACAACTACCAATGAATAGGTTGCTAATCAATATGGCTAACTTTTGTAATATGGGTTGAGTTTTCTAAAGAAAAACTGAAATGCATTACACTAATAGAAGTAACACTCCTATGGTAGTTAATGAAATGATTGCCAAGTAATTGAAATGAGTAATGAAACTAATGTAAAATTATTTTACTTTTATACTCTTGAACTCTTGGGATTGATTGATTCATATTTTGACTCTTGGGTTCTACGGATTTGAGTTGTAGATATTTATATTTCTATTTCCTGTCCTTCCATCTAAATAAGATAAAACTTAACCTTATGCTATTTGTTATTGTTGTGCAATATATTTATTTAAATGTGCATGTGATATGTCATGTGAATGTGTTTTGTATGTAGATCTTTGTATAGAACTTGATTGCTCATCTATATTTGAGATATATGTTTCACATATATATGGATTTTAGGATATTGATTATCANCTTAGACTTAGGAAAGGACCAATTCCAAATTATAGGCCGACATAAAATCAACTCATTAATTCACTAAACTATAATTAGCCTACCTATAGTGGGCCTAAATCGATTAAAGACCTATTGATTCATGCATACAAGTATAAGCAATTCAAGCCCCTAACTTATTTGAATTGGCAAGCATTAATTGAACCTTTCTTTTAGCAATTTACATATATATATATATTTATACACACACACACATACATATATATATACACATTATATTAAAATATATTTATACATATTATTATGTATTCTGCATATATAATGCCTTAGACTCAAGAAGCTACTACCTCTTGTCTTATCCTCTAATAAAACATTAAACATAAACGAGCAACTAAAAATCTCCAAAAAGAAAAAAAAAAAGAAATAGTCTCTAAATTATTTCATAAAAAACCATTAAACAAATTAAAATTTAACAATATGGAACTTGCTCAATATGTGAACAATGCTCAACAATTTAATTTTCCTATCATGAAGTACTTCCAAACAAAACTACAAGCATGGGTTCACTATTCAAGCCTCGACACTAGCCTAACATCACACTCTCTACTGGAAGGGTTTCACCATCACACGGTCCCTCCACTTTCCTAATCCTCACTAATTCTACCAATAACAGTTTATCATCTACAGTCTTTACTCCTTCTTAACACTTATGTTTATCAATAGGGTTTTAACATCTACGATCCCCATACCTTTCTAACTATTATAGGTTCATCATCTCAATCTTGTAACCCTAAATCTACCCTGATTATATCTAGGAGCAATTCCATTAAGGACAACACCATGGAGAGATAATAGAGGTGCCCTCTAGGAAACTATCATTAAATCGAGCCATACACAAGCAACAAACACATTATTAATATTTCTAATAGCCAAATATTTGTTAAGTTTATTTATATTTCTAATCCTAAAAATCACACCTAACAAATATGGTAAACATGTACTTAGATCTTGAGCATAATACAGCTAAATTATAGTTCCTTTCAATATCAAACCTAAAGTATAATGGAAAATATACTCTTTACAGTTTGTGTAAATCTATCGTACCGTTTCTTAGTTGATTCTAAAAGGTTTATAAGTCTTGTTAATGACTTATTCTAGGGTTTAAAACTTATTTTAATGTCTTAAAAGTGTTTAAGAACAGTTCAAGCAAGACTTAGGAACAGAGGGATCAAGAAATAATGAAGGGAAAAGAACAAGATCATGACTAGGGTTCATGACTATAATCGAGGGCATAAACCTTTATGACCATAAAATCCCCCTTTACACTCCAACAATGAAACAACAAGAGGGGATTACGGGTAAGAGCATACCCATAATCGTTGCCTACGATTCTCTTATGCATCAAACACCTTACCTTATTTGATTTTCAATACTCCAAAACCCGTTGATTCAACTTAGATCATCCTATTACCACAAATCTTCACCTAAGTGATCCTTTTTTTTTTTTTTTTTGCAACTTTCTACCATGGAATACTCAGGTATGTTCCTATATTCATGATCAAATAACAAAACAACATATCCAAATCAAGAATCACATACCTTACTTTTGCCTTTAGACCATTCTATGATTTCTTAATGCTAATCCATAACCAACCTTCAACCAGAATAAGAAACCAAATTAGAATTCATTAGATCTATTCCTTTTTGTTTTTGTGAATTCATGACTCTAAGGTTTTCATAATGTAGAATATATGAAATCATAACTCACCTTATGGAATCTCCTCCTTTTCTCTATAATTACACAATAACACAAGATTCGAACAATTCCTCATATTGAAAAATCATGTAATTCCTTAAACAAAGCTTACCTATTATGTTGGTCTCATTGATTTGTTGTTAGAGTTCTCTTGTAGAGACTATGTCTCTAACCAAAAGGAGGCAAGGAAATGACTTAAAGGAAAAGTGAAGTATTTATAACTTGGTCTTCAGAGTAGGATTTCCTAAATTTTCTTTTTTCAAAACTAACCCCATTTTAAATAAATTTATTTTCATGTCACCTTATTATAATACTTTCCTTTACCATAATTACGAGGTTTTATATGTTACCCCCTTTAAAGAACTTTCATCTTCAAAAGTTTTCCAACTCTAGATCCTGCATTTTAATTACTCTACTATACTTGAATTTACTTAGTAGTTGATCTTCTCAACTTCCATTCCTATTTTCCTTTAAAGTTCTACAAACTCACTATCCACTTATTCTACTAACCACCTTTATTCTACTTGTTGCCTCATTACATATTCTGCTTATTCTGATTAACACTTGATATGTACTACCTTTCAATTTATACTTCTTCATGTTTCATACTTTCCACTTCATCTACGTTCAAAGTCCAATCTAAATTCTCTCTCTTTAAGTTACACATTTGTGGCTTATTCTCCTTAGCTAAATAAACTCTTTCTTTTTGTCATTTATTTAAAATTAATCCAATCTCACTAAATTACCGAAGTCTCCATAGGCTTGCTATAAGTCTCCTTGCCTACTACTTCCATAGGATTTTCCTTTACTTTATACAACTTCTTTAGATCTTAACACACTTGATCACTTCTATTCTTTGAGATTTGCCTTTTTCTTATTCGGGTATCTATCTTATTATAAATCCATTCTTATATTTGTTATTAATTTCCCAAAATAAATAATTTCGTAATAAGCACAAAATCTCCTATCACTAGTAAAAAATCTACAATTACTTTGAGTTCCTCCCTTACCTTGTTTTTTGCAGTAAATGCTAGTTATATTTATATATAAATTATAAGGTTTTGATCATTTTACCTATAACCATTCTTCATTCGTACTAGTATTTCTATCACCTTGACCCTTAATCCACTTAACTTAAATATGTAAGTTTGCATGAATTACTCTCCTATTAACACCATGTTATAATTAATATCTACTAAAATAACATCAAGAAGTTTTGTCCATTCACTTTTATCCACAAAGCTTTTCTCTGTCATCTCTATTTCATTTATTTTGCAACTCCTTAATTTGAAATTTGAGACCCTGAGTCTTTCTACCAATTAGATATTAGATCCTCACCTATGGTTCTTATACTTTTTAAGGTATCCTCAAAGTTCTTACAAGATCTAATGCCTAATAACTAAAACTTCTGCTTTCATCAACTAATTGACTTTAACTTTTCTTACTTTTAGTAACCTCTTAATTGACTTCTACCATAACTCTTGTACCATACTTAACCAATATCACTTTCGAGTTGTCCTAAGGTTACGCAAAGCATGTAGAGTTTTAACAACCAACGGAAAAGGAAAAGGTTAAGACCATCATCTTCGCTCTATAACTATAACTATCTAAGTTGCACTATTATAACTTATTTATTATCCTTGCAATTCTCTATCTCAAAGGGTTAATATGTTATCTTAATTATTTTAAGGATTAATGCAATTTTCTTATGTTTTGTTATTACTTATAATTTATTATTGTCCTTTCTCAATACCTTATTTTAAATGACCAATTTTATTTATTGATTTGTTTAATCATTAGTTCATTGATTTGTTAGCTCTTTACCCAACTCCTTTTCGTAACTATTTTCTTATTACTTTTATTTCTTATTAGTTTCTAAATTATGGAATTAATACTCATACCACTTAAAACAACTATCATACAGGCATGGTTAGTGAGTCCTAAAGTTTTATTGAATTGAATACAATAGAGGTGCAACCAATGGCTTGAATGAATCAAAATGACTCATCAAAACAAGACAAGATGATTTATAAGACTTAATAGACATGCTATGATATGGATTAGGATAAGGATGGAATGTAGACTCGCTATTCATATTCTATCCCCTACTTCTTTATTAAAAATGGGCTATATTGTAATTTTTTATCTAAGGATTTTATAATTGTTAAGTCTCATTGCATTAATGTTCACTATGGAAATTTTTAACAAGATAATTTTATATGATAGAACCTCATTATTATTATTGTTATCACCATGATAGTTGTCATTATTGCCATTTTTGGTGTTGTTGTTAGTATTACTATATCAGTACTATTATTGTTAGTCAATTATCATTATTTTATTATTGCGCTTGTTTCTACTATTAAAGGGTAGTGAGATATTCTTCCCTCTCTAACATATGTAATAATTCCTACTAATAGTGGTATTACTATTTTAATAATTATTGTGTCATTATTTTGGTATGATAACACTGCTATCTATGAGGAGAGGAAATGTAGTGTTTAGAATTAGGAATGTAATTATTTTATTATGGTTTTTTTTTAAACTAATTTTAAATAAATTAATAATTATTTTGAATATTTTTGTGGACAATCAACCTCTTCATTTTTTACAACTTAAATTTGTCATTTTCTATTTCTTCTTTTAATATTTTAATCTTGTATTTTGTTATCTTTTCATACTTAATTAAGAATAACTGCTAGTTACTTTCTCTTTCTTATTTGCCAAGTTTTAAGTTCAAGTATCTTGTTAATTTGCTAATGGGTGAAACTTTATAGATATTTATGAGTGTATACTTGTCATGTTATATCATTACTCATAAATATTCTCTTACTACTCTTATGATCAATCGGTTTTAATGCCTATTTGTAATTTCTTTCTAATTACATGGTCTTATGACTATCTTTATTTTATATTATTGTTTGTCATTGGTTTATTTCCTATTTCATTATTTATTAATCACTTAAGATTTTATGTGTATTTATAGATAGATATCTATAACTTAAAAGTTATGAGTTATCTGATATTATTTACATTATTAAACCGTTTTGGAATAGTATGGCTAGATGTTTTAAGGTAACTTAGTCATATAGCTACTTACTATTTTAAGAACATATTTTCTTATTTCTCATATTGCCAACCAAAAATAGGTTCTAGGGATATCTGTTATCTCCAAAACAATTAATTACATAACTCCAAATATAGTACTTTTTAGCAAAAGGAATAACTACAAATTAAGGTTAAATAACTCCATTCTATTTTGCTTTTTCCAAAGATGTGTATATATATACACATATATCTACTTCCTCCTAATATCTCTAAAGATGAGAATAATATGTCTCTAATACAATTCAAAGCTTTAATTAGTAACAATGGGAATAAATGTATCAATAATCCACAAAATACAATAAAGTGATTTTCAAATGGTGTAAAGACGATACATACCCACATTTGCGATCTCACCTTTCTACAGATCATTTTTGTAGGATTTCCATAAATCATACACCTATAGTGTGATACCATTAAATCTGTACCGCTCTAGAATTGAGAAGCAATAGATCAACACATATTCGTATCCTCTAATGATATGTCAAGCATAAACAAGCAACTAGAAATCTTAAAAAAAGAAAAGAAAAAAGGAAATTACCTACAATTTATTTCATAAAAATCTTTTAAACAAATTAAAATTTACCTATATAGAACTTTCTCAATTTGTGAACAACACTCAACAATTTAATTTTCCTACCATTGAGTACTTTCTAAGTTATTCATAATTTCCTATCGCAATTGCATGCCTAATCATCACTCTCCCATCCTGGTCACTTTAGTAAAAGTCTCCAAATTTATTAAATTTGTAAATTTCAATTTAAGTACCTTCATCTAAAAAAGAAAGAAATGAGCTAACACTCAGATCATGAGTATCACAAATACATGCTCATACATATTAACATATGTAATATAATATATTCATATAATATAATTACATATTTTACACATATAAATATATATTATAAACTGTAAAAAATAAGAAAATTATTGGGGATCTGGTTCACAAGCCCAAAAGTCGACCCTAGAATTGGTGGGCCTCATAAACCGACTTAGGACTGGCTCTAGGTGGGTCGGTTATGGGTCAATGAAATATTAAACTGTAACCTAGTGTTTTTAGGTTGGTTCTAAGCTGATTAAGGCCCGATCTAATGTCTACCTATAGAATAGGAGTATGATCTATGATAGTACCTTTGATGATTATGATGAGTAGCATGCTTTGTTCTAGATTAGAAAAATTTAAAAATTTTCAAATGAATTGTAGTTTGAAGATTATTAACAGATTAATTTGATTATACTTCCGGACTAATATGACTTCACCATAAGTTGGAAAATGGATATTGTGTAGGTTTAAATTGTAAGAGTTACGTATGTGTTGCGTATTAGATTGCACTACATATGACTAAGGAAATGACTTGATTTACACGTATGTGATAATCAAGTGAGGTAAGATAGAAAAGAGGAGTAGATAGTCTTGGTAGGATTTAACACGTAATATGATAGGTGGAGAAGCGTGATAACATCGGATTCCACAATAGGAGAAAAAATGGGATAGTGATATTGAGATATTTAAATGTTTGATATTTGAGACAGGATTCCAACAGAATAACGATGTTAGTTGGAATTTGTCTTTCATCTAAGCAAGGAAGTAAAAGGGGGTATTTATAGGAAATAGTAGTTATGATCTATTAGATCATGATAGCAATAAATGTAATAAATGTCTAGGATTTAACTCTTTTCTTAATGGACTTGAGATGGACCTCTTTTGTGAGCTCATGCTTAAATGACCTTATTTTATTAGTGTAAGCCAAACTAAGAAGAAAAGTTAAATAAGGCAAATTAATCTAACCAATCCTACTCTTAGTCTACAATGCTAAAACTCTCTAATCATCCAAAAAATATATAGTTTTGACTATCTGAATCTTATCATCTTAATCTGAAAGGTTAAATTTATTTCGATTATTGGGTTTAAGGCCTAGATTAAGATTTAGCTATTTATAGATATTATGATATTACATTTTAAATTCTAGTGACAAGTTTGTATGTTCCCACCTTTTTTAGAAATATATGGTGAAATTACTGTATCTCAATAGTTGCAAACAATTAATTTACATATACATTTATGTTTAAGACTATACCAAATATTGAGCATGTTATTGACCGGTATATTTAAAGAAGAGATAAAGATTCAAGAGAATGTTTTTTTTTTGTGAATATCAAGTTTTCAACAATATAAAATTATAATGGTTTCTAAATCAATCCTATGTCAACAATTTACCCTCTCTCGATCCCTACGGTTGATGGGAACGACCACGAAGGACCACACATATAATCTATTAAATTCTTTCCTATTTTACCTAAAGATATAATCTTCCCCAAAGTTCCTGTACAACCAAGGACAAAATTGGACTACATTAAAAATAGAAAATAAAATGAAAAAAGAAGGAGAAGAGACAAAAGGCTTGATCAAACAGGAAGGACATCGCAGGAAGCTCGATCCAAATTCTCTGATAAATTTGAAGTATCCTCCTTGATTTGTGCTATAAGTGGCTTCTTTTGCTTAGCTTCTTCGCTGTCAACAACAATGTCATCGATGGTTCCTGCTCTAGTCAGCTCTTTAGCTCTCTGTGCCTCGTGTTCCCAGTCAGTCCGTACCAAAACAACCAACATGGTAAGCGCACATGATGCTTGTGCACCCAAAAGTCCTAACCACAACCCCTTAAAATCATACCCATAGAAGAATGCTAATCCTACGGCAACCGGCATGCCCACCAAGTAAAAGCACCCCAAGTTGATGTTGGCACCAACCCTCGGCCTAGCTGTGCCCCTCAGCACCCCGCAACCCGTCGTCTGCGGGCAGTTCCCGAGCTCGCACAGGCCGATGATTGGCAAAACCATGGATGTAAGCGCGATTATCTCTTCATCACGGGTGAACATCCGCGCCCACACGTTTCTTATCGTTATGGTAAACATCAGAGCGGAAAATCCTAATGTGAAGCTGCAGCTCAGGCCTATTATTGCTGCGAGTTTCGCCTTCATTGGCTGATTGGCACCGATCTCATTCCCAACCCTTGTTGATACGCTGAAGCTGAGTGATGATGGGAAGATGTAAATTAGCGATGTGGTTTGGATCAGTATCCCCATCGAAGCAACGGTTGCTCTAGGATTCCATAGCAATCCGCATAGTAAAATCATGATTTCGTACCACCACCATTCGAGACAGACCGAAATGCAGCTAGGAATCGCCAAATTCAACAGGGAAGACCATTCCTTGAAACATTCCCCAGAAAATCCACCCCATGTCTGTTTGTAAATACCCGAAAAAATAATGTAAATGATCAGTGAGCAGACGAGGTTGAAGTTAGTCCACACGACGCCTAATGCCACGCCTTTGATTCCTAGGTTAAAATAGGATACGAGAAGGAAATTTGCAGGTATGTGTATAAATATTGACAGGGCAGCACAAACTGTTAGAGGCAGAGTGATGGATTGCGTTCGGAGATAAATCCGCAATGGATGGAGAAGAGACAGGGCAAAAAGGTCAGGGATTGAGAAGAGAAGGTAGGATTGTGCTTCTGTGGCTATTGATTCATCTTGGCCACAAAACAATAGGATTCTTTTCATGTTTAGCCATAGAAGAGAAATGGGCAATGAAGTGACTATTAGCAAAATGATGCTTCTTTGGAGTGTGAGGCCGAGGAGCTTGTATTTTTTCGCCCCAAAAGCTTGTCCGCAAATGGGCTCCATCCCCATGGCTAGGCCTGAGAGGATCGAATATCCGGTTATGTTAGCAAATCCCATGGCGAGGGAGCCACCTGCTAACGCGAGCTCACCTAGTTGACCGAGGAAGAGCATGGAGACCATGGACCGGCAATAGAGCAGTAGACCGGTTAGAATCATGGGGAAAGCAATTTTCCATATGGACCGGATTTCGTTAACCGCAAGAGAGAAATGGGTGGTGGGTTTTTGTGGTTTGTTGGGCTGGTCTAGTAGGGGGCATTGGCATAGGTATGGTGCTTTGGGTGGGTTGTTGTTGTTGTGGTCGTCGTTGTTATAGCACATTTTAACTTGGAGCGAGAAAGCAAGAAGAGGAGAGAGAGAGAGAGATAAAGAGAAATTTGTTTTTGGGGTGGGGGGCATGTGAAAGATTAGGATGGATCGGCTTTTATAGGACACGAAGTCGGCCTTAGCTGGGAAAAGTCTCTATTTAAATGCTAATAGAAAGTCAGATTACCAAATAGCTTCTAGTGCTTGTTTGCTAGCGACCGGCCAGAACCAATAGGAGAATTGCACACTGCTCATATTCATGTCCTAGTGCAACTAAGATCATATTTTGAATAGGACTAATATTTTGAATTTAAAAAAAAAATATATATATATATTATTTTTCTCCTAAGCCTAAAACCAACGGTACATTAAATAACCGATGGGAAAAACTAAAATTATATTTGTTGGATGTGTCTCTTATTTTACCCATAAATTTTAAGATGCTTGATTTCAGTTTTTCACATGCTATTTTACTATTAACAAAAATATGAATTGAAAAAATTAATTATGAAAAAAGACATTAAAGGATAAAAAAATTTTTGAAATTTCTACCTTTTCTACACTTTACCTAAATTGGTAACCATAAAATAGGGAGAAACCACTAAATATAGGAAGAGAAAAGGTTCTAAGAGTGCTTTAAAGGGAATTGAGAATGGATAGAAGAAAGAGATAAAACGAGAAGAAAGTGTGTGAGTTTGAAGGTATGAGTGAGGTGGTATTATATATTATATTAATATATAATATATGATATATTATATATTAGTTTATGTGTTATGTAATTTCTAATAAGATCGAAATATATGAATATATTATTAAATCATAAATAATATATGTTAGAATTCAATTGAAAGTTGGATACCATATAGACTATATATATATATATATATATATATATATATTATGTTTAGTTTATTTATTTATTCTTTTTTTGGACGTGTAGTGTCTAGGAAGCCACCCCAAGAGATCTTTTGACTTATTTTGTTGAGAAGAAAGAGAGAGCAAACTTGTGCGTCAGAGAGATAGAAGAGGGGGAGGGTGATATTGTAGATTTGCTTAACTTAGGATTGGATTACGAAAGAATATGTTCCATAGTGCCGAATTCGGCCGGTTGCGTACCGAATTTCACATGTCCTCACAGTTCGGTTGATCAATTAACAGATTATACTATGTTGGGGTCAAAGGGAAGAAAACCATGTTCGGGGGTACTGTGGCCTGTGAGGAGGTGACTTATGTTTCTGATGCAGAGACAAAAATTGGACGTATGAGGGATGGACCACTCTATGAAGGAAACTAAATTAGTAATGATACTTACTAAGCAAGGACTTATCATTGCAGTACCTAGATTTATATCAAAAGTGCATCCCCATGATGTGAGAGAGAGAAAGAGAAGGGAGGAAAAGAAAAAAAAAAAAGAACGAAGCCATGAAGAGAACAAAACGGTACATAAATTTTTTATTTTATTTTTAGTTTTAAAGGAAAATTAAAAAAAAAATCTGAAATTAATAAGAGACCACGTGATGTAAGATCTGCCCTTTATTTAGATGTGATTGAATACAATCCATTAGAACCGAAATGAATTGTAGCTGAGGATGATTCCTTTTATCCTACCAGAAATTTGTCGTCTACCTATGTCGCACACTGGACGGCTCACGCATTAGTTTTTAGGGATCGGCACTATAGCTTTATTTCCGTGGTGCAAAACATTGCAAGCCTTCAATTCATATACCAATTAAAAAAAAAAAATTCGATTCATTCACCAATTAAAAAATCTCGTCCATCCAACGTAGTCTACAGGTTGGGGAGTCGTCAACGGCAGAAATAATAAAATGAAACATGTTCGTGTTGACTCAATAAATGGCTCATAATATTGGAATATCATGGGTTAATACAATTTAAGGTGGTATAAAGTGAATAATAGTTAGAAACATTTTGGATGGAGTAATAAAGACGACCGTTAATTATCTTTTGGTATGATTGGTGGGTTTGCAACGGACCATAAAATGGAGGATATATAGGCAACCACAAGAATAAACAAAATCCCATATTAAAAAGGCCATATAAGAACCAAGCTCATTCGTAAAATGATGCATTGAGGTTCTAGCGTACTTAAGGAAGATTGTGAAACTTCCTAATACCTTGGAAGTATGCAGATGAGACTATATTTCTCATGCAATTATAAGTAGCAATATAATACTAATAAAGAATTTCTGTGTTAAAACATAGCAAGAGTCATTAATCGTTTATTGGTTTGATTAATTACCTAGGTGGTATTTACGTTAAAATTTTGGAGGTAGCTATGAGACTTGGGACTGTGTCCATTTTTGTGATTTCCTGAAATATAGTCATACTTCTCTATCAAATCAAAAAAGGAAAAATAAAAAAGGAAAAAGATAAAGTAAGAAAGAAAGAAAAGGAAAGTGAGGAAAAAAATAGCTAAGACTCCTTTTGGGCAGTCAGTTATGAATCTTCATTTTCAAACTAGTAGACTATGACTTATGGGGGCGGTGGGGAGGGGGAAAGGAGAGTACAGCTCAAATGGAGGTGATCCTTTATGAACGGTGGAAAAAAAAAAAGATTAAATGATATTAATACGTATTAATATCATTTAATCTTTT